>VDCT01000793.1:0-36994 GCA_009763385.1 Coix lacryma-jobi var. lacryma-jobi | reverse complement strand
GGTAACATCAACCGGGGCCGGGACTAAAGGTCCTTCACGAGTGAATTCAAAAGGAAAACGTCCAGAACTATATCATGTGGGTTATGTAGCCGAGTTGGTAAATGTGCGCGAGACGAAAGGTGCTGAGTTCGAATTTCACAGACGCACATTTTGTTTTTTTTCTTGTGGAAACCTTTAGCCCCGGCTAGGAGCACCCGGGATGATTGCTAGCCCCGGTTGGGCTAAAGCCCCTAGCTGCAGTAGTGCTAGTTGGTATCATAAATACTATATCTTACTATATAAATTTGGTCAAAGTTGATTCTTAGAATGTCTTATAATTTAAGATGGAGGGAGTACATACTGATATGTTAGGTGACCATGCATACAGCCGCCAGAGCCCAGAGGGAGGGTCGCCCCATTATTAACGCCACCTTGACTAGTGCATCATGCTCCGCTGCATGATGCCCGTGGTTTTGGAATTGGCTTTGGATTTCGACGGGTTAACCGGCCGGCCGGTAACTGCAGATCACTGAGCAGATCGAGTCAAAACACATGGCCTGAATTAATAATGGCGGCCTTTGTTTGTTTTCGGTAATATTGGTCAAAGTTGAAAAACTTTGACTCTTCAAGATTCTTAGAATGCCTGATAATTTGGGATGAGAGGAGTAATTACTTTTCGGTAACCATTTTTCTTTTTTCGAAAAAAAAAAGAACATATTTTCGGTAACCATGACCATGATTGTTCTTGCCGGGCGGCGGCGGTGAGTCGGTCGGTCCGGTCAGAGCAGTCATTTTCTGATAGCTGAGCACGTTGGATATATACAATACAAGTCCCATTTTTTTCACATTGACTTTTACGGATGGGAAAATAATATTCGTACATGCTACACGGAGCACAGGCGACGCGATACACAATGTATAATGTATAATACGTACCATCACGGGAGAAATAAATTAACTAAAGCAAGTCGTGTGTTTAGTAACGCTAAACAAGTAACAACCCCCGTGCATATGCGGCGGGTGCGTGTCCAGAATGCCAGACCAGACTAAACTACACGTAAGGTAAGATGAGGTTGCTTTACGCCGGCCTGACGCGTTGTTTGTTTCGTCTAATTTCAAAGCAGCGAGCAACGGTCAAGCAAGCAAGCAGCCTGCACTACACGTAATCCGTCCGTAATACAGAGAGAGAGATGGAGAGGGAGAGACGTACTGGTACTGTTCAGATTTGGGTCAAAAATTGATGCGTGCAGTGCAGCTTTGTCAATGGAATATTTACCTGTGTGGTTGAATTTGGCTCCCCCACTTCCAGCTAGCTTGCATGCAGATTGTGACGGGATCGAAGAGAGCACTATACCCGCCTCATGAGTCATGACCAAGCAGGCGCTCACGTTCACACGTAAAGTACCTCAGTTTTACTAGTGGAAACAACTATTTTAGC
The DNA here is from genome assembly GCA_009763385.1 of Coix lacryma-jobi var. lacryma-jobi. Taxonomy (NCBI): domain Eukaryota; kingdom Viridiplantae; phylum Streptophyta; class Magnoliopsida; order Poales; family Poaceae; genus Coix; species Coix lacryma-jobi. The sequence goes on along the minus strand of VDCT01000793.1, from coordinate 35,577 downwards.
TTTATTAGGACGTGTTCATTTTCAGGATAAAATTTTTTAGCTATCACATCAAATATTACAGTACTAATTTACTCTATTAAAAAATAATTATAAAACTAATTACATCGCCATATGCTAATTAACAAGACGAATCTATTAATATAAATTAATCCATTATTGTTTTTTTAGGAAATATAGTAGAGAGAAACAAGAAAAAAGTTTACCCTTAAAGTAAGCTGTTTTCGGGAAAGAAGAAAAAAGTTTGGCACAATAGCTTTTTCGGAAAGATAGCAGAGAGAAAGTCGAGAGAATACATTATTTTAGCTTCAACGTTGATTCCTGCGCCAACGAACCAAGCGGCAAAGCATCCGCCAACGAATCAAGCGGCAAAGTATTCGCCAACAACCAAATGGCAAAGCATCTGTCAATGAACCAAGCGACCGCGGCGGCCAAGCATCCGCCTATGAAAAGAGCCGACACAGCCTCGACAGCAAAGCATCTGCACAACGGGAGACCAACGACAACGATAAAGCATCCGTCAGGTAGGGACAACGGTGGCGACACCAAGCAATCTGCACAGACCGTTATGAGGACGAGCATGAGGCACCCAGGCATGCCTTCCAATGAAGCATAATTAATCATAAATGAGATAATTCAAGCTTCATGGCTAAATACATGGCAGTATTCTCTATCATCCTCTTTATGTTTCCGTGGACACACCCTGTTTTTTAAGAGAGGAAATGTTAGGTTTGCACACAATCAATCGATTACATGCGTTAACCATCATATGTTGTTTCTATAAAGTTCACAAAAAGCTAACTAAACCAAGTGAAGAGTCTAACTAAGCACTGATCCTTTTTAAAAGATCTCCATATACTCCTGCGTCCCTATCATTGTGAATAAATAATAAAATGATCTACATTTATTTTTTTTATATACATTTTTTTATTTTTATTTTAATCGTAGACAAGAAGGTGAAATTAGGTCATCCTCAATGCTAGTTTCATGTCCTAGTTTTTTTGGAAACAGTACAAAAGATTTTTATTCCCATAAAACTATCTCTATTATCATTTCTCTTTTTATCAATATAGTGTCACCTCAGAGTATTTAATACCAATAAAACTCCCGTTGAGATTCCGTAAGAAAGATGGATAGTCAGAAATGAACAAAACATGAGAGATTCGTTCGGGTGGGCCGTGGACATTTCCAGTTCATAAGACAAAAAAAACTCAGCACACATAGTTAATGGGCTGGAAATTCGGTCCACAAAAAACAAGGCCTGGACAGGCCACAGCGATTTGAAGGGCCGGTCCAATAAATTCAATTCATTATGCCTGCTGCGCTCTCCTGCGTCGTATTTCTTCTGCAACCAAAATTGAAACATTTCATATTTGGTACAACTGCATATTATAAATACTATATTCATCGTGAATTATTGCATAAACACGCAAGGGTCGTTTTTTCTCTCTTTAGCGCTACATTTTAATTTCTTCTATATACTGTACTTTCATACTAGTACCTGTGATTCTTTTCCCTCAAATGGGTAGGGAAGGGGTTAGTTAAAAATGGTTCCATATCCAAACGTCTCAGCTGGCAAAAGGGTATTTGTTTCACCACGACTCAAGATGTCAACGGGGAATTCCCTGTCGGGGGTTACTGCCCATCCCCGTCCCCGCGGGGTCAAATTTTCCCCCGTCCCCATCCCGTGAAGCTGACGGGGAGCATTTTCCCCATCCCCGTCCTCGCTCGGGGATTTAATCCCCGCTGGGGCTGGGGCGGGACTGAGTGGGAGAAAGAAAGGATAATGTTAGGGTTTCGTTTATATATGCGTAGAAATTGGGCTTTTAGATGGGCTTTCTTAGATGGGCCTCAATTATCTCGGGTCCCCACGGGGAACGGGGAGCTGCATTCCATCCCCGTCCCCGCCATACCCGACGGGGATGAATTTTCCCCCATTTAATTCCCCGTGGGGGTAAAATTTGTACCATCCCCGTCCTTTAATAGGGGAATTCCCTACGGGGAATCGGGGAACGAGGCCCATTGACATCTTTAACCACGACGAAGAAGTATTCCAAACGAGGAGAGAAAAAGAAATCTGACTTAGCCGTATACGTATGCGACAGGTAGGTACTCCGTATGTAACAACTTCTTTGTACAGTATTGTTTTTTTTCCCCGTATGTAACATGAATTTCATCAGTAAAGAGAACTACTGTCTCTCTCAACCTTTTCAAATTCCTGTGTTCCAAGCATAATCCAACATGCCGTTTTCCTTCCATATATATATATATTTTTTTTTCAATCACCATCGTCTGCTTTCAGACCCCAATTCCTGTATTTACTATCATTCATTCATTGCCTGCAGACTTCTCGGCTGCAGCTGCTCTGCTCTGCATTTGTGGTGGGTGAGCTAGAACCTCGTACCCTTTTATTCATCTCCTCTTATTGATCCAAAGTACAGTAGGTCGACAGACATCAGATTTACAGACACACATGCATAACAGATGATCTCATCACGATCGATCACAAAATACTACTTGCAACAAGCCAGCAACTAAACTAACCCATGTCGTCGATAATCCCTATTATATAGTGGTAATCCATATTAGCCAAGCACTGCACTGCATGCGAGTAGAGAGGAGTATATATGAGCTTCAGCATCAGCGCTAGCTAGCTCCGGCCACGGCATCCTATTCCTCGCAGACCATGGCAGCATGCCGCTCAGCAGGTGGCTGCGCAGCGTGTGGTGCAGTCGAAGCTGCAGCCTCCGCCGCCGCCCCCGCCGCCGCCGTTCTTGCCGCCGTAGCTGAAGGTCCGGAAGCAGCGCGACGGGCAGGTGAGGCGCTTGCCGCGGCAGGGCCCGTCCTGCGGGCACACCGTGGAGGGCGGCACCACCGCGCCGCGCCGGTACCCGAGCCCGCCCTCGCCCCACCCGCCGAAGAACCCGCGCCGCCGGCGGCCCGCGCGCCGACGCCGCCGGCCCCGGGCTGCGCCGCGCCGCCGCCGAACCACGGCATCCCGCGAAGAAGGCGCCCGGGTCGCCGCCGCCGCCGCCTGGGTTGTTGTTGTTGTTGTTGTTTGGCTGGTGCGCGCCGTTGTGGGCCGCCGCCGATGCCGCCAGCAGGGCGAGGAGGAGCAGGGCGACGAGGGGCAGGACTGTGGCGGAAGCGCCGGCGGGCTTGGTGGCCGTGGCCATGGCGGCGGCGCGAAAGGAAAAGGAAATGAAAGGGTGCTGCTGCTGCTGCTTCTGCTTGGGTTTGGGTTTGGGAGGAGGAATCGAATCGAGCTGCGCGACTCGAGAGGGATGCTTGTGAGAGGAGAGCTACGGAGTACTAGTACTATACTACCAGTGTGAGCACGGCAGGGGCCCCAGCTACTTATTATGGCGCGCGGCGCGATGGAGACGATAGAGGTGACGACGGATCGGAGAATTAAGTTGTGGACTTTGGGGAAAGTGGAGGGGCGCTGGTGGGGCGGTGCAGTGCAATCTGCTGCCGCGGCGTGGCGATGTGGATGTGGAGCTGTGGACTCACTAGTCGGATCCAACACCAACGCTATCGTGTCAGTGCGGTCTAGCTAATCAGCTGTGTGTCAAGTGCGTGGCCGTGGCGCCATGGCTTGCCGATCTGCGGTTGACAGCTGACAGGTGGTACGTGTACCGGAACGGAAGGAACCACGGGCGGCGCCGGCGCTACGGGTTTTTTTTTCTTTTTTTTTTACACCCGGGCAAATTGCAAAGGCTTCTGCTGACTTTTTACTCATCACCAGGATTCTTTACAACAAGCTGGTTTACGTCGTTAATGTGGAGTACCCTAGTGATCAGATCGATCGTCTTTAATGCCGAACTGAGGACTCTGCAGGCTCTCGGGAGTCGAAAACAAGAGCCTGCACCGTGCAGATCCCATGCCGCCCTGCCTCGATATGCCCCGTGTGCACTGTCTGTGTGCATAGCATCTCCAACAACTTGGTAAAAATCACTTGCTAAATCTTGAGTTTTAGCAAGTTACTATTTTATTTGGCAAGTCAAAAAAAAAGACTTCTCTTCAACAAGTTACTATTCTTACTTGGTAAAAATAAAGGATGATATATGGGACCCGCCTGTCATTGACCTCCTCACCTCACGCTCACAGTCCACTCCACGCGGACGGGTGTCATCTCTCTCCCATAAATGTATAAACAATTTTACAAATGGAAGCATAAAATAAAATAAAACCAGAACCGAGATTTCAGTCAGATAAACCATAGCAACAAGATAGGAAATTACCCTAGGAATACAGACATACATCGATATTTCTAATCTAAAGACCAGACAAGGATCACAAAGACCTAGATTCCAGGAAGCTCGCGGCGTGGGAGATTGGAAAGGCAAGGAAGAGGAATACCGCAGCAACAACAGAAGGGTTCGTGGCGAGGGCGGTGCCAGTGGTGCTGCCGCGGTAGAAGGGCGTGTTGCTGCCCCCTCCTTCCATGATTCGATTCTCTGTGAGGTCGAGTTGTGCCTGTGGTGCGCGCACGAGAAGGGCGAAGGGGACGCAGGACAGGAGGAACCCGGAAGGCTCTAGAGTCTCGCCGCCGCCGCGTCCTCTGGAATCGCGATTCCCGAGTCCGACCGAGCTGGACGAAAAGACCCGCTGTCCCCGGCGGTCGCTCGCCTCCCCGTCGTTGATCTGGGCGGACGCCTCTCCTCGCGTTGATCTGGGCGGGGCACGACGCGGGAGGGAGGCCTGGGCGCGCGAGCGGGATACGCGCTCGTTCCGCACTGCGGAAAGATACGCGCGCGAGGGTGGATTTTAGCAACTTGGGAAAAATACCAAGTTGATTTAGGGAGTTGTTGGAGAAGGTTTTTTTGTGTTTTTGCCAAGTTTATAAGAATACCAAGCTGATTTAGGGAGTTGTTGGAGATGCTCGAAGCTCGTCGTGACACGGGCTGGCCTGACGACCGGCCGGTGCAGCGCTCCCGAGCTCGTCGTCCCCGGCGCCGGCGGGCGCGCACGCTGCCAGTCCCAGGCCCTGTTGCAACTTTCTGTGCGGTTGACTTTTACTACAGTACTCCGTAGTTACCTCTCAATCCATCAGAATTCCACACCATGGTGGTTGTATTTCTAGTCCCTCTGAAAACAAGAAATTGGCCAGTCGATCATACAGTACCTGCTGCTGTTCTTTCCTTAGCTTGGATGGACGGCGAATCGATCGAAAGCGAGAGGCCAAGCCTTTTTCTTTCGTCATCGTCATCTCATTCTCATCCCCCATGGAATTCTCTGCTATAAATTGCAACACGTTCCTCTTCTAAGCTATCCACGATAACAGACTTCATTCCAACCGTTTGATGCGTTTTTTGACGGCCAGATTCGGAATTGGTCACTGTTTACAAACGTGGCTCTTTCTCGGGCCCGTCGGTCCTCACCGCAACAACAAAAGCGACCTCTCCTTGAATGAAAAAAAAACGACCTCTCCCCTTCGGTACGGTCGTCCCTCCCGTGTCGGGCCACGCCGCCTCCGCCGGTCCTACCTGCGCCCCCTCCGCCTCCGCCGCCCGCGCCCGTGCCTCCGCCGCGTCCCCATCCTCTCGCTCTCTCCCGGCGTGCCGGCGCGCCGAACGCGGCCTCCACGCGGTGCCTCCCCTTCCGTCCTCCCTCCCGCACCGCGCCATGCCGCCTCCGCCGGTCGTCCCCGCGTCCCCTCCGCCTCCGCCTCCGCCGCCCTTGCCCGCGCCCGCCCCCACCGCGTCCCCATCCTCTCGCTCTCTCCCGGTGTGCCGGCGCCTCCGAACGCGGCAGCCTCCACGCGGTGCGCGCGGCCAGGCGGCGGCGCCCTCGGTGTGCGGCGCGGCTGCCCGGGTGAGCCCGGCGATGGCTGTCTCCCGGCACGGCGCTCGCCCGCCTCCCAGCAAGGCACGACGGGGGGAGAGCCCCGGTGTTGGTCGGACGCGGCTGCTCCGCCGCCATGGCTTCCCGTCGGCGGTCCTCGCACCATCCACTCGTGGGTTTGGTCCACCCACTCTCTCCTTACCTGTTCTTGCTGGATTTAACTCTACCAATGCTTGCGGACCCTGCCGAATGGTCATCTGGGCGTATGTGCTCCATGGAACCCTAAACCCTAGTTGTCTGTCCTCACACCATTTTGGATCTATAGATATTTTTGCTAAGTGTAGCTAACTGATACTTAGAGTTGGACGACCTCTTAACTCTCAGCTACCTATTTGCTTCATCCGACTTGCTGCTTGCCTTCGATGTATTTATTTTGGGTAGCATATTTGTATTTATTGGTTACCTGTCAATTTCTTCTACTCGAACTGTACATCATCATTGACTGCCTTGTTTTTAGGTCGTTTCGTGCATACAGTTTTGGCTAATTGATCGGTCCTAATTGATTGCTGGTATTTCCTAATTTCGCTCAATAGTACTAGAGAGTAATAATGGGTACATCTGAGTTGCTTCTTATTTCGCTTATTTTGCTTGTCAACACACCATAGGTTCACATGTACATTTGAGTTGCCGCTGCTATATTGAAGTGCACTAATATTCTGGTGATTGCTTTGCTGGATATCTGGATTTGTTTGGTGATTGCTCAAGTTTGGTTCACCATAGTTTCTGAAGTTTGGTGATTGCTTCGCTGGATATCTGGATTTGTTTCCTCCTTGGTAGTGACCTGATGTTCTCGCCATTTGCCATTTTTTCCCTTTTTTCAGCCTGTGATGAAACTTTCATACCCATTGCTTAAGGATATAATCTGATGTTCACTCGCTTGTGAGGTACTAGGCATGACCTACCCATCCACGTCACCCTGAAATTCTACTACCGGCCGACCTCTCGTGCAGCGGCGAGATTGCTTGCATCGGATTTTGCCGGGAACGGTTTCTCATTCCACTCTTCTTTGAGTTCTCCAGTTTCTCCATGGCTTCTCGTTGTTTCTCCCAGCTTCTCATAAGAATCCAGCCATACGAATATGTACACAACTTTTCCTCCTCTTTCTCCTTCTCTTTTGAACAAATTAAAATGCAACGCGTTCCTCTATTTCTAAGCTATCCGCGATAGCAGACTTCATTCCAACCGTTTAATACATTTTTTAAAATGATTTCGCTTTATCTCAGCCCGTCTTCTGTCCCATGCCCGATGGTCAACATGCCTTGAAGCTCCAAGTCGATTAGCAAATGATGATTGGTATATTTCTGAGGCCTCTAAAGACCCTATGCTCATTGGGGTTTTTTTTTGCCTTTTTCATGCTATAGTAGAGATTGTACAGGCTTCTAAAAGAACATGTTAGACGAGGTTACTGTACACCTCTGGTGTTTAACTTGTAATTAACCTGACATGTCATCATCTTAAGTCATAAACATTCTTGTCATGCATTAATGCTTGCCTATATGCTTGATTGCATTTACCCCTTTTGTGTGTAGTAATCCCTTTTAAAAACCCCTAAAAGCCAAATCTTCCTATAAGGGCAAAAATGGTAATTTCACCTCTGTGTCTAGCTCTGTGTAAATCTTGTTCAGTTTTGTGCCTTGATGTTTGTTGTGATTGATCAAAGATCAAAATCAAAAATAGGATTGGAAGTTCTTTGAAAAACCCTAATTTCCAAACTCTAGTTTTAACCCCTCTTTTTATAATTCAAAAACTATTCAAAATTTGAAGTTGGGCCCTTTAGCAAAGTTGTAGATCTTGTTAAGAGGAACAACTTTGGTATTACAGATTTTCTAGTTTCAATATAAAATCAAAAGTAATTTTGAATTTATTCCAATCCCAAAAGTGTCCCCTTTTCAAATTTCAAATATGATTCAAAAACTATTTGATTTTGAAAATGTTCATTTTTGACAAAGTGGTAGATCTCTTTTTTCTACACAACTTTGGTGTTTTGAGTTTTTGTTGCTCAGTTCAAATTTTGGAAGTAATTTGCAAAATACAGAAATCAGTTCAAAGTCAAAACCCTAGACCTACCTACTGTTCTTCTTCCTCGCGTAGGGGGGGGGACCCGGGCCATGGCGCCCCGCCGGCGCTGCGCGTGCCACGCGCAGGCAGCTCCTCGCCATGCCACCAAGTCTGCCGCCGCTGACCCCGTGCTCATTCCGCACCCGCACGCGAGCGCTGACCTCACTCTCCCCGTCCCCCACAGTGCCCAGCAAGCCACCGCCGCGTGTTCAAACGCCGGCGAGCTTACGCCCCGGTCCCTGATCAGACTTTCCGTCCTTTTCTTCATCATGGATTCGCAAGCACGCGACGCGGTCGATCTTATCCAACCCCCGCGCGCTCCCTATCTGCCCCTGGCCGCGGCTATAAAAGACCCGCCGGCCGCCGTTCTTCCGCCACCAGCAAGCACCGTGAACCCGAGCCACCCTAGAGCCCGCCGAGCCCCGCCGTTGCCTTCGCCTTGGGCTGCTCCACCTTCTCGAGCAGCCAATTTCACCCTCCGCCCCTCCGCCCCTCCTCTCACCGGCGCAGGTGCTCCGTCCCCAACTCCGGCGTACGACCCCCGCCTCGGTAAGCAGCAAAATTCGTCGCCGTGGTTTTCTTCTCATCCATTCCGACCCCCGCCCTCTCGTCCTCATCTTGGTGCGCTCCTAACCGCTCCTCGGCGATCTCTTTTGGTGGACAGAGCCGCCGGAACGCCGCTCGCCGCCGAGAGAGCTCCGCCGAAGCACCGCCAACGTCGAGCTTCCTCCTTCGACCCTTGTTCCGCCCCGCCGAGCCCTGCCTCCGACCCGTGGTAAGCACTCGAAGCCCCCCCCGGTCTCTGCTTTCACAGCGCAAAGCTCGAGCCAGGCCTCGAGCAAGCACTCACACACTGTCTAGCTCGAGCCAGGCCTCGAGCAGACAACGCACCCTCGCCACCATCGCCGAGCCTAGCCTCGAGCGGACTCACACGCACCCTCAGCTTCTCCGAGCCTAGCCTCGAGCAAGCATGCACCCTCCGCTTCGCCCGAGCCAGGCCTCGGACGAAACGATTATTTCCCGTCTCGCCCGAGCCTCCGAGCCAAGCCTCGACGAAACAATTGTTTCCGTCTCGCCCGAGCCTCCGAGCCAGGCCTCGGACGGACGATTGTTTCCGCTTCGCCCGAGCCCTGCGGCCCGTCTCGCGCGATTCGCCCGAGCCCTGCGAGGGAGGAGCACAGTGCTCTTTTCTTTTTCCTTTTTGAAAAAAAATGTGAATAGTGTTCTGTTTTCTCTTTTTGTTGTGAATTAATCTGTTGTTCCTTAAATCCTGAGAAAATTATGGTAGTGCTCCTTGCACTGTGTAGTATTTTAGAAAAATATGAAACTTAACTTTTCTGCAAGAATTTGAAAATGTAAATCCTTTTTTAATTAATAAATTGGTGGTTTGGATTTTTAGAAAATCATTTAATAACTCCAAAAATCATGAGATAAATTTTTTGTGAGCTTCCTATGCCATGTTTAGTCTCTGGTGACATTTTGAAGTCTTTTGGAACAATTTGATTTTTTTGAGCATTATTTTAATTGTTAAATAGTGCCTTTTGTTAATTAATTGCCTAGATTTATTTGAGCACCTAATGACCTCCAAATTTTATGAAATTTGTTTTGCCATCTATCTACACCATAATGAACTTATGTGATTAATTTGGTAATTTTTGGAGCAACTGCTTAAAATGACCTTTTTAAATAATTAAGAAAAATAGAAAAAGTGATTAGAGTTCATGTTGTATGCCCTGTGTTGCATTGTTCCTGCTAGCATACTCATGTGCATGCATCATTGCATTCGTATAGTCACCGAAGAAGGAGTCAAAGTCGAGGCCGCCGCCGACGAACCTGCTCCCGAAGTAACCCCGAGCTTCGACCTCTGCACCTCCAACCCTGAGCCAGCTGTCTTTGCTCTTCAAGGCAAGCCCCGGTGCATTTAACCTTTCCTTGCTTTATAAAGGTTTACTTAAAATGCTTTGAGTTTAAACTACTGCATTAGGTGATAGGAGTTGTGTGATGACCTATTACCTGCACTTTACCTCCACCAAAGATCCCCTACCCTGTTTAAAAAACTATTTGCAAAATGCTTAGCATTGCTATACAATAGAATTGCGATAAAAATGCCAATTTTAAAAGTGTGATCACTTAAAGAATTTTTATGGGAATTTGGCTTTACTCCCCGGCTATTGGCTAGGTATCTGATCCGTACCTAGTCAATTGCGAGGAGAGGTTGTCCGAGCGTACGGTGTCGTCATGTTGAAGTCCGGGACTCAACAGTTGACACCGACCAGGACAGGGTTGAAAAACTGACGGGACTATTACGCTTGGGTGAGATATAACCAAGGTATAGTTCTGGCTGGAAAATTAGGGACCATCCGTATGGGGGCCTGCTGGTCAAGACTTGTAACTATTCACATACTTCGGAAAGCTCTGGCTCCGAGGAATCCTTTATTGGACCGACAACCGCGCACTGGGAGTGGAGAGATGGCGGAAGTAGCATGTACCCACGTGGTCGTCGTACCTGGATATGAGTGGTGTACTGTACTTCCGGGTGGCGTAGGACCGGGCTCAATCTTGGAGGAATCGTGGTAGACGAGTTGGCATATGCAAGCTTGGGTGCTACATATGCAGTGTGGATAGGGATCCTCAGCTGAGTATTATTTATCCGGATTAACGTTGCTCCTCGGTTATGGAGACTTGGTCACTGACTGTCAACGGAGAGTGGTTCTCAACTAGGAATGTTTTGAAATGTAAAATGAATCATGAACGATGAAGAATTGAGGAATACTGAATCTTTCCAAAATAAAATAAGGTTTACAAAATGCTTTTCTGCAAATACCTGATCTTGCTTAAGCCTTACCTTGACTACCCTAAGCCTCATTCCTGAGTCTTCTCCCTTTTCTTTAGTCAGGTAAGTCTTGTTGAGTACCCCAGTACTCAGGGTTTGTTACCCATGCTGCAGGTATGACTGAGTCCCCGATGTGTCTTGCGCCCTGTTGCATGACCATCGTCCAGGAAGAGGCCGATGAGGCCGAAGAATAGTTGTGCACCCTCGGCTGGGTGATTACAAGTATCTTATTTTGTTGTACTCCGCTACGTTGCCTATTCCTATTTTCTATTACCCGAACATGGTTTGTAATAACTGCACCTTTAATTTTATTTAGAACCTCGGTTTATAAAACTAATGTTATTTAAGTCTTCCGCTCTATATTTCGATGTTATTTGTAAAAATATCCAATGCTGTAACCGAATGGTGAGATGATCCTGCGGACAATGGGCGCTGATGCAGCCCGGTGACGAACCGTCTTAATCACACGGAACATCAGTTCGGCTGTCAGTGGACGACAGGGACCGGTGGGCCATGGGATTAGGGCCGTTCCGTCACAGAGTGGTATCGGAGCATCTCACTATAACGTTGCAGTGTTCTTGCGAAAACTTCAAAAGATATTTTGAGTCCAAACAACTAAACTTGACTATTTTAAGTCCAAATTGCTTCTCTTATCTTGTCTTGTATATGGCAACATTAGCTAGCGAGACAACATGTTTTAAGCCCTATGTACCTTATTAAATTATTGCAATGCCTTGTTCCGTAGGAACGATTCATGCATCATGACATATTCATCTAAGCTAGATAATAGCTTCCTCTCTAAGTACGTTGGGGGTAGTATGCCTTTACCTGTTCTTGCTAGCCTTTCTCATCCATCTTCTCTTATCCAGACATGGCTCGCATCAAGCTGACTGCTCGCAAGTCGACTGGACCGAACGGTGTGCCACGCCACCAGCTGGCACCACGCGTTGGAGAAAAGACTGCCGAATCTTCCAATGGTCGTCGCTTTCCCCGGCGCACCCGTAAGAACCTGAAGGAGGAGATCAAGAATCTGAAGGCTGAGCTGAAGAACTTGGAGCATGACTTCTACCACTCACGCCTGGAGTTTTATGAGGCACGAGCTTCCCTGGAGCAGGCCAACCGGAACACGGTTCGCGCTATCGAGCAGCACAATGATGCTTGGACCCGCGAGGACGTCACCAGAGCCGAGCTCCACGGACTGCAGCAGTACACGGCTCAGATTGAACAGTTCAATGATATGCTTCATGAGGAAGTGCATCAGCTGTATGATCAACTCCACCCCTTGGTACCCCCGGTTATCGAGGATCCTGAGGACGGAGTAGTGGAAGAACCAGATGTGGAGCAGGAGCCAAGCATGAACGAAGAGATTGAACCTGCCGAGAACATCTACGCTGAAGACGAGGACGAGGAGGTTGAGCCTGAGCTCATCCTCGAGGAAGACGACGACGAGGACATGATCATCTTTGACGAAGACTAGACTCGTTGTTAGAGGATGGAGATCACGTGTGTCTGTACCACCCGCTTACCTAAAACCTTAGTCTAGGTTTGGGAGCGTTAGTCTGTCTTTTGTTAAGTCGGGCTTGTATCTTTCTTTTCGTACCTTTTTCCCTTATCAGTCAGTTGCCACCTGTCAGTCATCTGTATCCATCATCTACCTTTGAATCAATGAAGTTTTTCAGTCAGTTGTTTACAGAACTTTATCAATGGATGCTAAGTTCCAAGTTGCTTAACAGATGCCTGTGAACACTCGCACTGGAGCTGGAGGTTCTGAGGGTGCCGCCCTTCCAAACCCTCCACCTGTACCTGCTACGCTAGCAGATGCCATCGCAGCCTTGGCAGCCGCTGCTAACCTGATGGCTCAAAACCAAGTGCAACAGAACAATGGTCACCGTGGTCGTCACGACATCAACCATGAGACTACATATGTGGATTTCACCGAGACCCGTCCACCAGTTTTCACCAAGGCAGATGAACCCCTGGAAGCTGATGATTGGCTCCGCACCATGGAGCAGAAGTTTAGTCTTATCCACTGCACCGACACTCAGAAGCCCCGGTTCGCTTCTCAGCAGCTTCGTGGTCCAGCAAGCGCTTGGTATGCCAACCTGTTGGCTGCCCAGCCAGAAGGTCATCAGTTGACCTGGGAAGAGTTCCGCACTGCTTTCCGTGCTCATCACATCCCTTCCGGATTGATGAAAATGAAGCTTGATCAGTTTTTGGCTCTTCAACAGAAAGACTCCACAGTCATGCAGTATGTGGGTCAGTTCAATCATCTCAGCCAGTATGCCTCAGAGTACGTCAACACAGATGAGAAGAAGAGGGATCGTTTCCTCAGAGGACTGCACCCCAAGATCCGCAGGAGCCTGTCTAATAACCTGACTGGGTCTTATCATGATGTTGTTGACCGGGCTGTTGCTTTTGAGGAAAGCAATCGCCAATACCAAGAGGAAAAGAAGAAGAAGAAAGCAGGGTCAAGCAGCTTCTCTGGCGGTCACAAACGCCAGAAAGTCATCTATCACCCCAGCCACCACCATAATCGCCCACCTTACCCCCACCAGCAAGTGGTCGTCCGTACTGCGGCCACCACCCACAACGCCAACCAGCAAAGTGCCACGCAGCCGAACGCCCCAGGTGTTCGTATCACCACCCCACAAACCGCTTACAACCATCCCTGCTACAACTGCGGCCAGACTGGCCACTGGGCTCGTGAGTGCCCAAAGCCTAAGAGATATGCTCAGAATGCTCAGAAGGGTCCTGGAGGATCTCAGCAGCAGCAGCACCGTGTCCAGCAGCAGCATGCTCAGAAAGGCAAAGTTGTCAAGAAGCACGGGCAAGTCTACTACACCACTGTCGGTGACATCCCAGAAGGAGAGCCCGTCATGATCGGTAGGTTTCCTGTTGCCAATCACCCTGCAGTTGTGTTGTTTGATTCCGGTGCATCGCATTCCTTCATCAGTCGTACTTTTGTCATCAAGCATGAGATATCAATTGAGGATTTAAAAGAAAGTTTCTGCATATTTTCGCCTGGAGGGCGTATAAGTACTAAGGAAGTGGTTCGCAGTATACCAGTAATGTTGGGGGAACATGTATTTCCCACCACCATGATAGTGCTTCGTGATCAGGAGATAGATGTCATCCTAGGCATGAATTGGATGTGTCAGTATAAAGCCATGATCGACATCCTGAATAGAGTTGTGAGGGTGGATATTCCTAACAGTACCTCCAAACTCCTTCTCCAACTCCCAATGCCTCAAAAACCAGCAGCCACACTCTTGAATACCACCTATGTTCTGGAGACCAGAGACATCCCCGTGGTCTGTGAATTCCCTGATGTTTTCCCAGAAGACTTACCTGGTCTGCCTCCTGACCGTGATGTTGAGTTTGCCATAGAGCTAAAACATGGGACTGCTCCTGTATCCCGCAGAGCTTATCGAATGCCTCCCAGAGAGTTGGCAGAGCTAAAAATCCAGTTACAAGACTTGCTGGATAAGGGCTTCGTTCGCCCAAGTTCGTCTCCTTGGGGCTGTCCTGCAATCTTTGTAAAGAAGAAAGACAAAAGTCTCAGGTTATGCGTTGATTATCGCCCACTCAATGAAGTCACCATCAAAAATAAATATCCCTTACCTCGTATTGACCTTCTTTTTGACCAACTAGCTGGAGCCAGAATATTCTCCAAAATTGACCTCAGATCTGGCTACCACCAAATAAAAATACGTCCCGAAGACATTCCTAAAACCGCTTTCACCACCAGATACGGCCTATATGAGTACTTAGTCATGTCCTTCGGCTTGACCAATGCCCCTGCCCACTTCATGTATCTCATGAACTCTGTATTCATGCCGGAGCTTGATAAATTTGTGGTCGTGTTCATTGACGACATTCTTGTCTACTCAAAGACCCGTGAAGAGCATGCCGAACACCTTCGTATCGTTCTAACCCGCCTCAGAGATCATCAGCTTTATGCCAAGTTCAGTAAATGTGAGTTCTGGTTAGATCAGATACAGTTCCTTGGTCATGTTCTATCCGCTGAAGGTGTGTCAGTTGATCCCGGAAAGGTGGCAGACATTCTGGATTGGAAGCCACCTACCACTGTTCACGAAGTCCGTAGCTTCATGGGAATGGCTGGATATTATCGCCGTTTCATCCCGGATTTCTCCAGAATCGCCAAGCCTATCACCGAGTTAGTAAAGAATTCTGTGAAGTTTGTCTGGTCACCAGCTTGTGAACAAGCCTTTCAGACATTGAAGAAATTGTTAACCACGTCACCAGTGCTGGCCCAGCCGAACATCGAAAAGCCCTTTGATGTCTACTGTGATGCATCTGGTACTGGTTTGGGCTGTGTTTTGATGCAAGAAGGACGAGTGATCGCTTATGCCTCACGGCAGCTTAAGCGACATGAAGAGAATTATCCAACCCATGATCTTGAGTTAGCAGCAGTGGTGCATGCCTTAAAGATCTGGCGTCATTATTTGTTGGGAAGTGCCTGCAATGTGTACACAGATCACAAAAGCCTGAAGTATATTTTCACTCAAGAAGAACTGAATATGAGACAGAGAAGATGGCTTGAATTAATTAAGGACTATGATCTCGAAGTACATTACCATCCGGGTAAGGCGAATGTGGTCGCCGATGCGCTCAGTCGCAAGTCATATTGCAGCTGTCTGGTAATGAAACCCTATGATTCTTCCCTATGTTATGAATTGGAAAAGCTGGGTATTGAAATGGTTCCACAAGGAACTCTGAATAATATCAGGATAGAAACCCCTATCAGGGAACAGATCATCACTGCACAAAAAGATAACCCTGGAATCAAGCATATCATCGAAAGGGTCCGAGCCGGAAAAGCGGATTGTTTCAGGATTGATGATGCAGGAGTGGTTTGGTTCAAGAACCGACTGGTAGTTCCCAAAGTGCCTGAGTTGAGACAGTTAATCCTTGATGAAGCACATTTGACTAGATTCTCCATCCACCCCGGCAGCAACAAGATGTACCAGGACTTGAGGCAGGGGTTCTGGTGGACAAAGATGAAGATTGAGATCGCCCGATATGTCGCTCACTGTGATACTTGTCAGAAAGTCAAAGCTGTGCACATGAAGCCCGGAGGAGAATTGCAACCTTTACCTGTACCTGCTTGGAAATGGGACGATATCAGTATGGATTTTATCAATGCGCTACCCAAGACACAAAGAGGTTTTGATTCCATCTGGGTGATCGTGGATCGCCTCACTAAGCAAGCTCACTTCCTGCCAGTCAAAACCAGCTACACCGTCCCCACTTATGCCACTTTGTACAAGAACAACATAGTAAAACTCCATGGCATACCCAAGACCATTGTCTCTGATCGTGGTACTCAGTTTGTCGCAAAGTTCTGGAAAGCGTTCCATACCTCACTTGGAACCAAGTTGCTGCATAGCACATCATATCATCCACAAACGGATGGACAAACTGAGCGAGTCAACCAAGTGTTAGAGGATATGTTGAGGGCCTGCGTGCTCACCTTTGCAGATACTTGGGATAACTGTTTGCCCTTGGCAGAATTCTCGTATAATAACAGTTATCAAGAGAGCATCAAAATGGCACCCTTTGAAGCACTGTACGGTCGCCGTTGTCGTACACCTCTCAGTTGGTCTGAAACCGGAGAAAGGGAATTCTTTGGAGTTGACCTAGTAAAAGATATGGAAGAAAAAGTCAAGCAAATACAAGAGAATATGAAGATTGCGCAGTCTCGACAGAAGAGCTATGCTGACAAGAGACGTCGACCTCTGAAGTTCCAGATCGGGGATTATGTGTATCTGAAGGTCTCACCCACCAAAGGAGTTACTCGTTTTGGAGTCAAGGGGAAGTTAGCACCACGCTATATTGGTCCCTTTGAAGTTCTGGAATGTTGTGGCAAAGTAGCTTACAGGCTAAGATTGCCCGATCATCTTTCCGCCGTCCATAATGTGTTTCACGTCTCCCAACTCAAGAAGTGTCTCCGAGTACCCGAACACGTGGTGGAAGTTGAAGGTGTTGAGTTGGAACCAGATCTGTCATACTCTGAATATCGAGTTCGTGTGTTGGATTACAAGGACCGTGTTACCCGGAGGACTACCACAAGATGGTACAAGGTCCAGTGGAACCAACACTCTGAAGAAGAAGCCACTTGGGAATCCGAAGACTTCTTAGCGAAGAGCTATCCCGACTTTCTCGATACTCTGTTGATGTAAAGTTTTGTCTTTATCTTTCATAAGACGCAGAATCTCGGGGCGAGATTTCTTTTAGGGGGAAAGGTTGTAACACCTCTGGTGTTTAACTTATAATTAACCTGACATGTCATCATCTTAAGTCATAAACATTCTTGTCATGCATTAATGCTTGCCTATATGCTTGATTGCATTTACCCCTTTTGTGTGTAGTAATCCCTTTTAAAACCCCTAAAAGCCCAAATCTTCCTATAAGGGCAAAATGGTAATTTCACCTCTATGTCTAGCTCTGTGTAAATCTTGTTCAGTTTTGTGCCTTGATGTTTTGTTGTGATTGATCAAAGATCAAAATCAAAAATAGGATTGGAAGTTCTTTTGAAAAACCCTAATTTCCAAACTCTAGTTTTACCCCTCTTTTTATAATTCAAAAACTATTCAAAATTTGAAGTTGGCCCTTTTAGCAAAGTTGTAGATCTTGTCAAGAGGAACAACTTTGGTATTTACAGATTTTCTAGTTTCAATATAAAATCAAAAGTAATTTTGAATTTATTCAAATCCCAAAAGTGTCCCCTTTTCAAATTTCAAATATGATTCAAAAACTATTTGGATTTTGAAAATGTTTATTTTGACAAAGTTGTAGATCTCTTTTTTCTACACAACTTTGGTGTTTTGAGTTTTTGTTGCTCAGTTCAAATTTTGGAAGTAATTTGCAAAATACAGAAATCAGTTCAAAGTCAAACCCTAGACCTACCTACTGTTCTTCTTCCTCGCGTAGGGGGGGGGACCCGGCCATGGCGCCCCGCCGGCGCTGCGCGTGCCACGCGCAGGGCAGCTCCTCGCCTGCCACCAGTCTGCCGCCGCTGACCCCGTGCTCATTCCGCACCCGCACGCGAGCGCTGACCTCCTCTCCCGTCCCCCACAGTGCCCAGCAAGCCGCCGCCGCGTGTTCAACGCCGGCGAGCTTACGCCCGGTCCCTGAGCAGACTTCCGTCCTTTTCTTCCTCATGGATTCGCAAGCACGCGACGCGGTCGATCTTATCCACCCCCCGCGCGCTCCCTATCTGCCCCTGGCCGCGGCTATAAAAGACCCGCCGGCCGCCGTTCTTCCGCCACCAGCAAGCACCGTGAACCCGAGCCACCCTAGAGCCCGCCGAGCCCGCCGTTGCCTTCGCCTTGGGCTGCTCCACCTTCTCGAGCAGCCAATTTCACCCCTCCGCCCCTCCTCTCACCGGCGCAGGTGCTCCGTCCCCAACTCCGGCGTACGACCCCGCCTCGGTAAGCAGCAAAATTCGTCGCCGTGGGTTTTCTTCTCATCCATCCGACCCCCGCCCTCTCTTCCTCATCTTGGTGCGCTCCTAACCGCTCCTCGGCGATCTCTTTTGGTGGACAGAGCCGCCGGAACGCCGCTCGCCGCCGAGAGAGCTCCGCCGAAGCACCGCCAACGTCGAGCTTCCTCCTTCGACCCTTGTTCCGCCCCGCCGAGCCCTGCCTCCGACCCGTGGTAAGCACTCGAAGCCCCCCCCGGTCTCTGCTTTCACAGCGCAAAGCTCGAGCCAGGCCTCGAGCAAGCACTCACACACTGTCTAGCTCGAGCCAGGCCTCGAGCAGACACGCACCCTCGCCACCTCGCCGAGCCTAGCCTCGAGCGGACTCACGCACCCTCAGCTTCTCCGAGCCTAGCCTCGAGCAAGCATGCACCCTCCGCTTCGCCCGAGCCAGGCCTCGGACGAAACGATTATTTCCGTCTCGCCCGAGCCTCCGAGCCAGGCCTCGGACGAAACAATTGTTTCCGTCTCGCCCGAGCCTCCGAGCCAGGCCTCGGACGGACGATTGTTTCCGCTTCGCCCGAGCCCTGCGAGGGAGGAGCACAGTGCTCTTTTCTTTTTCCTTTTTGAAAAAAATGTGAATAGTGTTCTGTTTTCTCTTTTTTGTGTGAATTAATCTGTTGTTCCTTAAATCCTAAGAAAATTATGGTATGCTCCTTGCACTGTGTAGTATTTTAGAAAAATATGAAACTTGACTTTTCTGCAAGAATTTGAAAATGTAAAATCCTTTTTTTTAATTAATAAATGGGTTTTCTTGGATTTTTAGAAAATCATTTATAACTCCAAAAATCATGAGATAAATTTTTGTGAGCTTCCTATGCCATGTTTAGTCTCTGGTGACATTTTGAAGTCTTTTGGAATAAGTTGATTTTTTTGAGCATTTATTTTAATTGTTAAATAGTGCCTTTTGTTAATTAATGCCTAGATTTATTTGAGCACCTTAATGACCTCCAAATTTTATGAAATTTGTTTTGCCATCTATCTACACCATAATGAACTTATGTGATTAATTTGGTAATTTTTGGAGCAACTGCTTAAAATGACCTTTTTAAATAATTAAGAAAAATAGAAAAAGTGATTAGAGTTCATGTTGTATGCCCTGTGTTGCATTGTTCCTGCTAGCATACTCATGTGCATGCATCATTGCATTCGTATAGTCACCGAAGAAGGAGTCAAAGTCGAGGCCGCCGCCGACGAACCTGCTCCCGAAGTAACCCCGAGCTTCGACCTCTGCACCTCCAACCCTGAGCCAGCTGTCTTTGCTCTTCAAGGCAAGCCCCGGTGCATTTAACCTTTCCTTGCTTTTATAAAGGTTTACTTAAAATGCTTTGAGTTAAACTACTGCATTAGGTGATAGGAGTTGTGTGATGACCTATTACCTGCACTTTACCTCCACCAAAGATCCCCTACCCTGTTTAAAAACTATTTGCAAAATGCTTAGCATTGCTATACAATAGAATTGCGATAAAAATACCAATTTCAAAAGTGTGATCACTTAAAGAATTTTTATGGGAATTTGGCTTTACTCCCCGGCTATTGGCTAGGTATCTGATCCGTACCTAGTCAATTGCGAGGAGAGGTTGTCCGAGCGTACGGTGTCGTCATGTTGAAGTCCGGGACTCAACAGTTGACACCGACCAGGACAGGGTTGAAAAACTGACGGGACTATTACGCTTGGGTGAGATATAACCAAGGTATAGTTCTGGCTGGAAAATTAGGGACCATCCGTATGGGGGCCTGCTGGTCAAGACTTGTAACTATTCACATACTTCGGAAAGCTCTGGCTCCGAGGAATCCTTTATTGGACCGACAACCGCGCACTGGGAGTGGAGAGATGGCGGAAGTAGCATGTACCCACGTGGTCGTCGTACCTGGATATGAGTGGTGTACTGTACTTCCGGGTGGCGTAGGACCGGGCTCAATCTTGGAGGAATCGTGGTAGACGAGTTGGCATATGCAAGCTTGGGTGCTACATATGCAGTGTGGATAGGGATCCTCAGCTGAGTATTATTTATCCGGATTAACGTTGCTCCTCGGTTATGGAGACTTGGTCACTGACTGTCAACGGAGAGTGGTTCTCAACTAGGAATGTTTTGAAATGTAAAATGAATCATGAACGATGAAGAATTGAGGAATACTGAATCTTTCCAAAATAAAATAAGGTTTACAAAATGCTTTTCTGCAAAATACCTGATCTTGCTTAAGCCTTACCTTGACTACCCTAAGCCTCATTCCTGAGTCTTCTCCCTTTTCTTTAGTCGGGTAAGTCTTGTTGAGTACCCCAGTACTCAGGGTTTGTTACCCATGCTGCAGGTATGACTGAGTCCCCGATGTGTCTTGCGCCCTGTTGCATGACCATCGTCCAGGAAGAGGCCGATGAGGCCGAAGAATAGTTGTGCACCCTCGGGCTGGGTGATTACAAGTATCTTATTTTGTTGTACTCCGCTACGTTGCCTATTCCTATTTTCTATTACCCGAACATGGTTTGTAATAACTGCACCTTTAATTTTATTTAGAACCTCGGTTTATAAAACTAATGTTATTTAAGTCTTCCGCTCTGTATTCCGATGTTATTTGTAAAAATATCCAATGCTGTAACCGAATGGTGAGATGATCCTGCGGACAATGGGCGCTGATGCAGCCCGGTGACGAACCGTCTTAATCACACGGAACATCAGTTCGGCTGTCAGTGGACGACAGGGACCGGTGGGCCATGGGATTAGGGCCGTTCCGTCACAGTTACCACCGCATGTGGGCTGTACTCAAAGGTCTCAATCACAGCAGGCCAACAACGATAAGGTCCTATGTTGAGTAACCTTACAACAAGACTCCATTCTTGATGTAAGTTATTATCGTTATCATGTTATCTCAAGATTCATGATTTCCATAACATAGCAACCATTTTTAAAAACACCTTCTATAAAGAAGTAGTGAAGCATGGCTAAGCATACTAAACATTTTCATAAAACAGGTATCAAGGTTAAGTATTGGAATCATCAAGGTTGGTAATGCATCAAATAGGTTTAAAGCATTTATTTGATAAACATTTAATGCATCAGGTTATCGAAAGTAAGTGTAATTGTAAATCCAAGGAAATGGTTAAATGAACCGGGGCTTGCCTTTGTTGCAGGGAAGATAGGATCCAAGAATGATCCACAAAGGTTAGTTCCTTCATCTAGAAGTTAAGTCTTCTCGACGAAGCTTGTCCAACAAGAATCTCCTTCCGAGGCTTGTTCGACAAGGGTGATTATCAAAGCTTGATCAACACGACTCCAACACTCTCGGATACTACACGTAGATAAATGATGTATGCTTAATATGATGCTATGGTATGCATGCTAAGATGCAGGACAAATATAACAAAAGATTAAACAAGGTTAAGAAAAGTCGAGTACAACTTTCCTTCGCGGTAAAGTTGCAAACCAACAAAACCAACTTGCAACTTACTAACTAGAGTTTCTAGCTACACATACAACTTTCACCAGGCACCTTTAGGAAGATAACTAAAGATGGCTAAGGTTCATTAAAACATCACTCAAGCCATAGGAGCACAAGATGAGGGGTGTCCCATGGTCTTCAAACAATAACCCAAAGTCACACAAGATGTAAAACCTGCTGCCCAAACTTTGGACAGATTACATGTTCCATACTAATCAGGCCATAACTAGGGCTACCAAGATTCAAAAGGGGTGATCCAAGACAATTTGAAAAGCTTATCAAGTTTACTACATCTTTCATATTGTAGCCATCAGGTGATTTACAACCTAAAAGGCTCAAACAGCACAAAAGCTCAGATCTGTCCAAAAGGTAGGGCAGATCTGACTTGCTGTCTCATAAAAACCATAACTCCTAATCTAACAGGCCTAAAATCATGAAATTTTAGGACAAGCTAGATACAGAAGTTAACTACAACTTTTGTATATAACTTATTTACAGAAAACATAAACTTAATTATGAAAACAGTCCATTACCGAGGATTGATCCAGCAACTATACTAACAAAATGCATTTAAACTTAAAGACATTATTTAATCTATAACATGCCACTCATGATCAACTAAAAACATGAAACATAACCAGCAAACAACAGATTACCAAAAATACAAGATTAGTCATAACTTTTATAAACACTTAATTACCTAATTATACAAATAAAACTCAATTAACCATTTCTTTATAAACTAAACATAGGAGAAGGACTTATATTTAACTTTGTCAAATTGAGCCCAAACTTTTAGAGATGATAACTTATAGAAAATAACAGTACCAAAATAAATATCACAATTTTTGGACAAACATATAAACCTGTAAAATTAAATCAAACTATAAACATTTAAATGATTAAATAAAGCATAGAAATAAGAATAAAATTTATTTTCTCTAACAGAGCTCAAAATTTTTATGAAGATACATTTTCAGCTAAAAATAGTGACAAAAATAGTTTCATGATTTTTGGACATTTAAATAAGCCTACAAAAATCATCAAAGTCCATTTATTAATAAAAAGACCTATTTAAATCACTTTCAAAATTTGATCAAAACTCAAATTTCATATTTTTCATAAATACTATACAGCTTGAGAAAGCTACACAAAAATTTTCACAAATTTTGGAGCTTTCTACAAAAAGATATCAAAAAGACAAAACTCAAAACTATTCACCTAAACTGGAAAAAAGGAAAAACTCTTTGAAACCCTACTGGACCCGGCCCATATCGGCCCACGACCACTGACGACTGGCCTAGGTCGCTCTTCTCCTTCCTCACGCCGCGACTGGCCACGACCACGCTATGGCCGCGTCCTGGCCACGTTGACCGGCCGTCGGCTTCCTCACCGGCGAGGTCCCCGGCGACGGCGAGGACACCAAACCCTACCCCTTGACCTGGCGCTCCCATACCATCCCTCACCAGACCAAACTCCCACAAGACTTCGAGCTGGCCGCGACCATGGCGGCTTGGCCATGGCGAGAACGGCGGCAACGCGACGTTCCGGCCTCTAGGGCTCGGTAACGACCTAGACAAAGCTTGAAACCCACCAAGGAGCTCTCGGAGACAACGGTGCGCACCTTAACTTAATCAGAGACGACTCGGACGGCAAGGTCCAGGGTAACGGCCATGGCGATGCCAGCGCCGGCGGCGAGCCACGCGGACCGACCACGGTGGCCCGGTAGAGACTAAGCTAGGGAGCGCAACACAACGAGGAACTCATGACGACTACGGTGCTCACCTTGCCTTGACTCGAGGAACACTGGACCAAGGTTGTCCACGACGACGGCGATGGCGGAGCTTGCGCCAAAGGCAATGCGCGCGGATTGACTAAATCAAGGCGGTAGCGACCTGACTAAAGGGCCGACCGTGATCAGCAGAGCACCACGGAGCTAGCGGTGTGACCGGTTCGGCCGTAAAGGCTCTGAGCCAGGCTGACTGCGGCGAAGCTTTGCGCGGCGGCCGGCTACCGGCAGGGAAAAAGAAGGTGGTGGCTACGGTGATTGGGAGCACTAGAGCTTGGATTAGCTGGTTCAGGGGAAACACCGGAGTGAAGCGGACACATCTGGGAGATGGAGGCTGCAGAGACACGGCAACGGCGACGAGAGAGCTCGCCGGAGCTTGATTGGAAAACAGAGAAAGAGAGAGAGGATGTGGCGGACGCGGACGACGGGAGAATAAGGGACTCCCCAGAGCTCGCCAACGCACTAGGTGAAGCAGAGAGGAAGGTAGCTGCGTGGCCGGACACGCGGAGCGACGCGGAGGAGGCAAGGCCACGGTGACGGCAACGCGGCGACCAGAGCAGAGCACGCCGTGTTCTGTTTTCCCTCCCCCTCTCGTTACTGTAGCACTGCAACTTCCCCCTTTTCTTTTTCTCTAGATATATGTACTGCACTGCAAAAACTCCAAAAACAAAAGTTGCTCCAAACTTTGTGTTCTACAAGTTTGCTTAAAGAACCAAAGTCAAATTCTGCCTGGATTTTGAATTGGAGTTCAAATTCAAATTTGGACCAAACTAAATTTCAAAATTACTTTTGAATTTTCTGAACAACTTCAAATTTTACCAATATAAAAGTTGTTCCTTATGAAAAGATCTACAACTTTGATTTTGGTCATATATTCAAATTATGCTTAATTTTTGAACCACACAAAAGGGGGTAAAACTAGGGTTTGGAAATTAATTTCTAATTTGAAACCAATTCAAACTAGTTTTCCAATTTACTTTGAATTTTCTTTAAGAACATGAAAATCTATCTGAATAAAAGTTGTTTATTTTAAACCACTCTACAACTTTTATTAAAGGACCAAAGTCTAATTCTTTTTAGTTTTTGAAATCTAGTTTAGGGGTCAAATTTATGGTTTGAAAGATTTCAACTTTATTCAAACTTTTATATTGAAACTTTGAAAACTTTAAATACCAAAGTTGTACCTCTCAACAAGAGCTACAACTTTGCTTTTGAAATCATTTTGAAATTTGACTTACTTTTTGACTTATTGAAAAGGGGATAAAAGGGACTATGGAAATTAGGTTTTTCCTAATCGTCATTTCATGTGACACCTAACATCACATTCATGCAACACACATAGCAAACATGGAAGCCATCACACAAGATCATACAACACTCATGTCAAACACATAAAGCATCACAACTATAACTTAAACATGAAATGCTCTTATGCCATGATGCCAGATGATTATGCATACTAAACAACTTAATTAAAATTTTAATTAATGCTTAACACCAGGGTTGTTACACAGCTCAACCCTCCCCGACCGCTTCCGACCACCGACCAACATCGTGAAGTATGACGGGGAGGTCGAGCCCAAGCTCTGGCTCTCGGACTTCCGTCTAGGCTGCCAGCTGGGCGGAGCGAAGAACGACGACCGTGTGATCATACGCCAACTCCCACTTTACCTCTCGGACACCGCCCGCCGGTGGCTCGAGGGGCTCCCGCCGGATCGGATCGACGACTGGGCTGACCTAGTCAGGGTCTTCGACGGGAATTTCAAGGGGACTTGCGTGCGCCCAGGCAACCCCTGGGATCTACGGCGTTGCAGGCAGGCAGCGGACGAACCCCTCCGCGACTTTGCTCGACGATTCTCGAAGCAGCGCCTCGAGCTCCCCCACGTGCCTGATGAGGACGTCATCTCAGCGTTCCTCGCGGGCACGACATGCCAAGAGCTAGTTCATGAGCTAGGACGCTACCGTCCCAGGACGGTCGAGGACCTGATGGATCGTGTCACCAGCTTTGCCTCAGGCGACGAGGCAGTGGGGGCCTTCTTTGGCCGTTCCACGGACAAAGGTAAGGCGGTGACCGCGCCGGAGGGCTCGAGCAAGGGCAACGACGCCAAGAACGACAACAATAACAGCAACAAAAAGAAGAAGAACAAACGCAAAGGTTAGAAGGCGAAGCGCGACGCCAATGACGACGACGACGAAGAGGTGCTCGCAGGCGCCCTCGAGCCTAAGAAGCCCCGAGGCCCCCCTGACGGGGCTGTTTTCGACCAGATGCTCGAGGACCCCTGCACTTATCACAAGGGCCCCGTAAATCACAAGTTAAAGGACTGCCGACTGTTGAAAAGCTTCTACTCCAAGCTCGCCGATAAGAAAGAAGACGCGCCTAAGGGCAAGGACAACGATCGGCGCGGCGGAGGGGACGCGGACGACAACTTCCCCCCGGTGCGCCACTGCTACATGATCTACGGGGGGTCAACCGTCGGGCTCTCAGCTCGAGAAAGAAAGAAGGAGCGCCGTGAGATCTTTGCGCTCTGCCACGATGCCCCCCAGTATCTTGACAGGTCTGATGCGCTGATCACGTTCGACCGTGATGACCATCCGGGCCGTGTCATAAACCCGAGGGCGTACCCCCTCGTCGTCAACCCCGTCATAGTCGACGTGCGGTTCTCCAAGGTGTTGATGGATGGGGGCTCGAGCCTCAACATCATATACCTCGAGACCCTCGACCTCCTGGGGATTTCGAGGGAACAGCTCCGACCCAGCGTCGGGGGGTTCCACGGAGTTGTACTGGGGAAGAAGGCGCACCCCCTCGGGCGCATCGACCTACCTGTCTGCTTTGGTACGCCGGCCAACTTCCGTCGGGAAACGCTCACCTTCGAGGCGGTAGGGTTCCAAGGGACCTACCACGCCATCATCGACAGACCAGGCTACGCCAAGTTCATGGCGGTCCCCAACTACACGTACTTGAAGCTCAAGATGCCGGGGCCGAAAGGGGTCATCACCGTCGGCGCCTCCTACGAGCACGCGTACCACTGCGACGTGGAGTGCGTCGAGCGTGGGGAGGCCAATGTCCACCTCGACTCGCTCGAGGCCCTAGCAGCCTTGGCCACCAAAGAGGCCCCTGAAGCAAAGCGCCACGCTGGCACCTTCGAGCCGGCGGAGCACACCAAGCAGATACCCGTCGACCCGACCTCGACCAATGGCAAGACACTGACCGTCAGTGCCAGCCTCGAGCCTAAATAGGAAGCAGTGCTCGTCGACTTTCTCCGCGCGAACATCGACATGTTTGCGTGGGGCCCCTCGGACATGCCGGGCATACCGAGGGAAGTCGCCGAGCACGCCTTGGAGATCCAGGCCGGGTCCAGACCGGTGAAGCAACGCCTGCGCCACTTCGACGAGGAAAAGCGCAGGATCATCGGCGAGGAGGTGCACAAGCTTTTGGCGGCCGGATTCATCAAGGAGGTATTTCACCCGGAGTGGCTAGCTAACCCTGTACTAGTTAGGAAAAAGAATGGAAAAATGCGGATGTGTGTAGACTACACTGGTCTGAATAAAGTGTGTCCAAAGGTTCCATTTCCTTTACCTAGAATTGATCAGATTGTCGATTCCACTGCGGGGTGCGAAGTACTTTCATTTCTCGATGCATACTCCGGCTACCACCAGATTAAGATGAAAGAATCCGACGAACTCGCTACCTCTTTTGTTACGCCTTTTGGTATGTATTGCTACGTTACAATGCCCTTCGGCCTTCGAAACGCCGGGGCAACGTACCAACATTGCATGCAGCATATCTTTGGCGAACACATAGGCAAAACCGTCGAGGCCTACGTCGATGACATCGTGGTTAAAACCAAGAAAGTCGGGAACCTCATCAGCGATCTCGAGACCACGTTCGAATGCCTCCGGGCCAAGAATGTGAGGCTCAACCCCGAGAAATGTGTCTTTGGTGTGCCCCGGGGCATGCTACTTGGCTACATTGTCTCACAACGGGGGATCGAGGCCAACCCCGAGAAGATCTCAGCAGTCACGAGGATGGGCCCAATTCGAGACCTCAAGGGTGTGCAGAAAGTGACAGGCTGCCTAGCCGCTCTCAGCAGATTCATCTCGAGGCTAGGAGAAAAAGCGCTACCCCTCTACCGCCTGCTGAAGAAGACGGAACGCTTTGCGTGGACTGTCGAAGCCGAGGAGGCCTTAACCAAGTTGAAGGGGTTGCTGACTTCCGCGCCAATTCTCGTGCCACCGCGACCAGCCCAGGTTGGCGATCCCCCCGAGCCTCTCCTCCTCTATGTGGCCGCAACCACTCAGGTGGTCAGCGCGGTCATAGTCGTCGAGAGGCGCGAGGAGGGCCATGCGTTGCCGGTCCAACGGCCGGTGTACTTCACCAGTGAGGTGCTCTCCGAGGCCAAGATCCGGTACCCGCACATCCAAAAGCTGCTCTATGGCATCATCATCACGAGGCGCAAGCTCCAGCACTACTTCCTCGCTCATCCCGTAACGGTGGTGTCATCCTTCCCCCTCGGGGAGATTATCAACAATCGAGAGGCCACGGGGCGCATCGCCAAGTGGTCCGCCGAGCTAATGGGGGAGGCCATCACCTACGCCCCGCGAAAAGCCATCAAGTCGCAAGCGTTGGCGGACTTCGTTGCTGAATGGACCGACACCCAGCTCCCGCCGGCGCAAATCCAAGCCGAGCTCTGGACCATGTACTTCGACGGATCCCTCATGAAGACGGGAGCAGGCGCCGACCTGCTCTTCATCTCACCCCTCGGAGTCCACATGCGCTACCTGCTACGCTTGCACTTCCCCGCCTCCAACAACGTCGCCGAGTACGAGGCCCTCGTCAATGGGCTGCGCATCGCCCTCGAGCTCGGGGTCCGACGCCTCGACGTCCGAGGGGACTCGCAGCTCGTCATCAACCAGGTTATGAAGGCTTCAAGCTTCATCGATCCCAAGATGGAGGCATACTGCGGGGAGGTGCGCAAGCTAGAAGATAAGTTCTACGGCCTCGAGCTCAACCACATAGCTCGAAAGTACAACGAGGCCGCAGACGAGCTGGCAAAGTTGGCGTCCACGCGCGGCACGGTTCCACCAGATGTCTTCTCGAGGGACGTTTTCGAGCCATCCGTCAAAATCGGCCCAGGGGCTGGCCCCTCGACGCCACCCCTCGAGCCAGACACGGGGGCTCGACCTTCAACGCCACCCCTCGGGAACGACCCCTCGACATCCGATGAGGCAATGCAGATTGACACGCCCGCCTCTTCTTCATCACGGCCCCTCGACTGGCGGATGCCCTTCCTCGACTACCTGACGCAAGGCGTGCTACCAGAAGACAAGACGGAGGCCCGACGCATCGCTCGAAGGGCCAGGACCTACGTCATCTACGGCGACGAACGGGAGCTGTACCATCGAAGCCCATCAGGAATCCTTCAACGTTGCATCCCCCTCGAGGTGGGACGCAGGCTCCTCGACGACATGCACTCGGGGGCTTGCGGCCATCACGCAGCGCCAAGGACCCTGGTAGGGAACGCCTTTCGACAGGGCTTCTACTGGCCAACCGCCATCGGAGACGCCAAGCGCCTGGTCCAAGCTTGCCAAGGGTGTCAGTTTTACGCCAAGCAAACGCACCAGCCCGCGCACGCCCTGCAGATGATCCCCATTACTTGGCCGTTTGCCGTCTGGGGGCTTGACCTCGTGGGTCCCCTCAAGATGACAACCGGAAAGTACACGCATGTGCTCGTGGCCATCGACAAATTCACCAAGTGGATCGAGGCCAAGCCCATAGGCGACCCTACCTCCGAGAAAGCCGTCGAGTTCATCGCGGACATCATGTACCGGTTTGGGGTGCCTAACGTCATCATCACCGACAACGGCACCCAATTCACGGGCAAAAAGTTCACCAGCTTCTGCGACGACAACAGCATTCGCGTAACCTGGGCCTCGGTCGCATACCCTCAATGCAACGGGCAGGTCGAGCGCGCCAACGGCATGATACTCCATGGGCTGAAGCCGAGGCTGTTTAAGACCCTCAAAAATTTCGGAAAGGGGTGGGCTGCAGAGCTCCCCTCGGTGCTGTGGGGCCTCAGGACTACGCCGAGTCGAGCCACCGGGTTCACTCCGTTCTTCCTAACCTACGGCGCCGAGGCCGTCTTGCCTACGGACCTCGAGTACGGCTCGCCTCGACTTCGAGCCTACAACGAGCAAACCAGCGACGAAAAGCTCGCTAACGCCAAGGACCAGCTCGAGGAGGCCCGAGACGTGGCGCTCATCAACTCCGCGCGCTACCAGCAAACACTTCGACGCTACCACGACAAGCACGTGCGCAAAAGGGACCTAGCGGTGGGGGACCTCGTGCTTCAACGGCTGCAAGATAATCGAGGGCGCCATAAGCTCACCCCTCCATGGGAGGGCCCATACACCGTAGCTGAGGTGCTCAAGCCAGGAACATACAAGCTCTACGACGACCAAGGCAGGATCCTGGCGAACGCGTGGAACATATCTCAGCTACGTCGCTTCTACCCTTAAAGGCCTCGAGGCCTCATTCATTTTGTTGCTTTGTACAAACACGCCCAAAATGAATGAACAAACTCGTGCTTTGTCTTTCATTTTGCTTAGCAACTTAAGGTAGCCTCGACCCTGCTTTGCTCAGGGTCGAGCCTCCCTCGGGGGCTGGCAGGGGGGCTCCCCCCCCACACACTCCGGAAAAAATGCGTGTTTTCTTTTCAAAAATTCGACCCTCGTCTCAATTCGCACCTCGAGCATATTAGCAGCGTCTAAATCCTTAAATACCCCGAGCCTCCAAGAGTCGTGGGGCGTCGACGTAGACGGCCACCTACGCCCCCGGGCTACGGTACCCTACCTACGCCTCCCCTCGAGGTACTCGTGGCGCATATCGAAGGAACACGGACCAAGCCGGTTGAAGCTCGAGCTAGCGACAAAGAGAATTGATCGAATAAATTTGAAAAGAAAACAGCTTCTTTAAACAAACAAGTCATATATACACATGTTGGCCTCGTCAGGCCACAAGTAACGACACAAATTTTTACAAAGGGCCTCGATGCCCAAATTTGACACGCAGGTCTCAATCCTCGTCGGTCTGGTACTCCTCCCCGAGATCTTCCGCGGCGGGCTCGGCCTCGACGTCCGGGCCAGGAGAAGGGGGGCCACCTGCACCGCTGTCCGCCTCCGGAGGCAGCACGTCCTCCTCGAAGAGCTTCGCGAGCACCGACCCCGGCTTGTCCACCTTCACGAGGATCAAGTCGACGTGGCGATCGTTCCATTCCTCGTCCCTACCCTCGATCTCAATGAAGCCCTTGGCGACGACATTGACCGGGAAGCGGAAGCCGGAACGGACGGCCGCGAGCGCCTGCTTGACGCCATGGTGGAGAGCGTGCCGGACTCGGTCCCGCGCGGCCGCGTCAAAATAGCATAAGGCGTCGACCAAAGCGTCGCCTCGAGCCACTGCGCCCTCTGCCGCGGCTACCGGAGCGACGCCCCACATAGAGTCAAGCCTGTCGAGGGTGGCGCGCGCTCGTTCTGCCACCATGGTCTCGTCCTGGAGTTGCCCCAGGAGAGCCTGGTTCGTCCCGCGAAGCTCCTCGGCGGTCTTCTCAACCTCTGCGCAACAAACAAGAAGGAGTGAGATCGCGGCGTGACAAAAACCTCGAGATCAAAACAAGGCAAGGCATGAAAATTACCTTCGCAGTGCATGCCCAGAGCGGCGAGGTCGCTGGTAAGGCCATCGACGCGCTGATCAAGCCTACGCTTCTCGGACAGCACGTCGCGCTTTTCGGCCCTGAGGTCTTCTACCAGCTTGCCCGTCTCTGCGAGGTCCAGATTCTTCCGGATCACCTCTTGCCGCGCCGCCTCCGCCGCGGATCGGGCGGTGGCGGCCTCGCTCTGGGCATCCTCGGCCTCTTTCTTCGCCGCCTCCGCTACGGATCGGGCGGTGGCGGCTCCGCTTTGGGCGTCAGCAGCTTCCTTCTTCGCCGCCTCCGCTTCAGACCGGGCGGTGGTGGCCTCGCTTCGGGCAGCGGCGACCTCCTTCCTCGACACTTCCAGAGCGGTGGCGGCCTCCTTCTTAGCTCGGGCGGCCTCCCCTCGAGCCGCCTGGGCCTCTACCTGCGCTTCGTTGAGCCGGCTCGCCATTTGGGCATTCCGGCTCAGCTCAGCGCGGAGATCCTGGAGCTCCGCCTCCGCCCTAGCTAGGGCAGCCGCCGCCCGCGCGGACCTGTCCGTCTCCTCCGAGAAGGACCGCTCCGCCTCCGCCATGAGCTCGACCATCTCCCTGAAGATGGACCGCGCCTCCCGCGGGGCCCCCTGTTGGGCTGATCGCTCGACGGGGACCACGGCTCGGGGCGAGCTCGACGCGTGAGGAAACGGCCACACCGGTCGATCGACCTCGATGAGGGGCAGGCCCTCCTCCTCCGGCTTGAGCGGTGCCGGCTGCGGCCCACCAACCGGTGGCACAGGCTGCGGCTCCCTCCGCCTCTCCTCCGTCTCCGCCCGCTGCTCTGTACCCTCCTGGGGCGACGGCGCGGCCTCGCGTGGGGACAGGGACCCGAGCGGTAGCGGATCACTCGAGGGGTGGCTCGCCCCCAAGCCCTCCACCCTTGCCGAGTCCTCCGGCGTCTTGTCGCCCCCGACCGGGGCCTCGAGCGCTTCTTCCAGCGTTGGGCCCTCGACCGGAGGCGGCACCCGCTCCAACTC
The DNA here is from genome assembly GCA_009763385.1 of Coix lacryma-jobi var. lacryma-jobi. Lineage (NCBI taxonomy): Eukaryota > Viridiplantae > Streptophyta > Magnoliopsida > Poales > Poaceae > Coix > Coix lacryma-jobi. The sequence goes on along the minus strand of VDCT01000793.1, from coordinate 3,411 downwards.
GTCCAAGAGCTCCTCCACCGTCGGCACCAACGCCTCTCCCTCTTGCCCCTCCGCCGTGGGCCGACTCTCGTCGACTGGGGTCTCGGGGGCCGCTGACCCCCCGGCCTCAGACGCCGACGGAGCCGCGCCTATCTCCGGTGCTCCCCCCAAAATGGTTGTCACGGCGGGGGGAGAAGCGGTCCCCTCGGTAGGTACCACCGGAGCAGGAAGAGGCGGTGTCGCGACGGACGCGGCGACGGCAGGATCGATGCCGGAAGCTGCGGTCCCTGCTGAAAAAGATAACGACGTCGTCAGAGTCAGGAAGATGCCTCGACCTCCGTGGTCGATGGCGGCGACCTCACCAAGATCCGCGGCGGCCATCTGACTTCCCCGAGCCATGGCCGCTCGGGCCTTTGCCAGCCAAGCGGCCTCCCGAGCAGAGGAAGAAGCCGTACCTCGAGGTGCCTGTTCCACAGCAGAGCTCGAGGTCTTTGTCCGCTTGGACGCTGCGAGGTCCACCTCCTGCCAGGAGCGCTTTCCCCTAAAAAACCATAGATGGCGCGCATCACAAAAAAAAGAGAGAGGAGGGGAGTAAAACCTCACTACCAGCAAAATTGAAAAACACTACTTACCCAAAGTGACGGCGGGCCTTCTTCCCCGGGCTGCCGGATTCACCCGGGGGCTTCGAGCCTGATCTATGGCTCGAGCCATGCTCCCGGGCCGTCTCTGTGTGGCTCGATCGGGGGGAGGGCTCCCGGTGCCTCCCGTGGCTCGACCTCGATGGGGAGCCCTCCTTCTGCCCCTTGTCTCTAGGGGGCGACCGCGCCTCCTTCGAACAGTCATCTCGGCGCCGTTCCCGGCGTGGGCTCCGAGACCTACTCCGGCGCTCGGGCCGGCGGTCGCGCCTCCCCACATCTGCCTCATTCTCCCGGCGGTGGTGCGGCGACGGACTCCGGGGTCGGTCGCGACTCTGGTCGCGAGATGGCCGGGGACTCCCCCCTCGACGGTCATGGTGACGGGGGCTCGGCGCCCTCTCATGCTGCCCGCTCCTCCGCGGGCTCGACGGCGCCCTCGACGCTTCGTGGCGGACGGCCCCGGCATCCCCTCCGGCGTGATGATCACTCCTCGAGGTCCGGCCCTTCTCGAGACCCCCCGCTTGAGTCGATGTGGCCGAAGCCTCCTTCCGTGCCGCGGCGACGGCGCCCCGGGTTCGAGGCTTCTTTGCGTCCGGGGGCACGTCCGGCACGGAGCTCGACGGTCCTCGTGCCCCCGACGAGGCAGGGCTCGGCGCCGCCTTCCGCGGCTGCGTCCCACGCGATCCCTTCGCCGGGGGATCTCCAGTTTACCCTCCTGCACAGAGGAGCGGTCAGCCCCAACGTCGACGACCCCCGCGCGCCTCAGACGCGCATCCATTCCCTCGTCGTCGCTCTCCTCCTCGTCGTCACTCTCCTCCTCCGAGCTCGAGGAACTCAGCTCGGGGAACCCATCTCCAGGCTGCCGGTTGCGACGAGCCTTCGCCAGCCTCTGCTCCCGAGCCGAGCGACGCAAGTTTTTGTTTTTCTCTTTCTTCTTTCTGGCATCCTTGCTCTCCTTATCTTTCTGAGCAGAGAGGCGCCTCACCTGGGTATCCGCGGCGTCCTCCCTCACCGGGGGCCTCGACGCACGACAAGTAAACGCCCCCTGCAAAAAAGAAGAAGCGTGACGAGACAAACCACAAGAAGGATGTACCAGGTTCGGAGAAAGAGAAAGGGGGAGGAGGCTCGGGACAGCTTAGCTCGAGGGGGGCTTACCAGGTCAAGACACCCCTTGTCGGGTGCCATGGCGATCTGTAAGTGCAATCAAGCCCTAATTGTGGGTTTTGGTGATAATGACCACACGATTAGAGGACTAATGAGATTTATAAAGTTGATAAGCAGGTTATGTTAAGAAAGGATGGTGTATATGCGTTGGTGGACCCCTCACACTACATTTCGTCGGTTCCGAACTCAAAGCGCTTCAAAGATATTTTATTTTGGATTACTTGAGTTTAGGAATGCCGTACTATAAAGGGGGAATGCAAATTCATTGATATGGCTGAATGATATGTGCTCAAACCAACCCAAACCATCCACATTTCCAACCAAAGACAGCTGCACTCATTGTAGATCTGTTCCTGTCTGTTTGGTGGGCGCGGCAGTGCCGCTCTAGGCGCGGCAGTGCCGGGCCGCGGCACTACCGGGCTAAGGCCGGCACTGCCGCGACTTGATTTGCCCGTTGGATGGCAGGGGGTATTTACATCACCCCCTCTGCCCCCCAACGGTTATCCACGACCAGAACACTCCACCTACCTCCAGACAAGCTCCCTTTCTCCATTGAAGGCCCTCCAAGCTCCCAACCACCAAAATCTTCATTCCCATTGATTCCAAGTGGTTGAGAGGCTCAAACCTTCACCAAAGAGGAGTCCTAGCTGAGATCTACTGCCTAGAGCACTTGAGTTGAGCCATAGCCGGTGGATTTGCTTCTATTACTCTTGGGTTCTTGGAACCCTAGCCGGCTAGGCGTCGCCCTAGAGCCTTGCCAACTTGTGTGGCGGCCTAGGGAGGTTTGTAATCACTTGTGCAGCTAGTAAGATTACCCCTCATCTCAAGGATTTGGTTCCTTGACTTGAGAACGAGGTTGAGTTGCAAAGCTCATGACCTAAGTGGTCAACCTCAACAACGTGGAGGTAGGCAAGCCTTGGTGGCGAGCTGAACCACGGGATAAATCACTTGTCTCGCGTGCTTGCTTAGTTTCATTCTCTATGTTCATGAGCTTGTGATATATTCTAGGGTTTGGCTCGATCTACTCTATCTTTCATATTTGGCTTGGAGTAGTTGTTTTCTGCTGGTTCATATAGCCTATTGTTACATTCCTATTCATATAGAATCTGCAGATTGTGGGTAGATTTCGAATTGCAGCTTCTGGTCTTCGTCTGCGCGGCAGTACCGCGCTGAGGCCGGCAGTGCCGGGGAGCGGCAGTGCCGGGCGCAGGGCGGTAGTGCCGGGCATATCTAATTTGGTTTTAAGCTGTGATTTTTGACAGGCCTATTCACCCCCCCCCCTCTAGGCCACACAGGTCCTTACAAGTGGTATCAGAGCCTGGTCTCTCAGCAGCACTTAACCGTGCGAGAGTATGGCCACTGACGGAGCGGGTGATGCTAGTGTTGTGCAACCCAAACCCTTTGAAGATCCGGATGTGCACACCACTAGCAGCAGCGAGAGTATCTCCACAGCTAGCGGAAGGACACTTCCACAATTGGTTGTGTCGGCCGGAGAGCTCGCAAGACGAAAGGAAGAAAGAAGGTTGAGAAGAGAAGCTAGAGCCAAAGCAAAAGAAGATGCAGCAGCTCTCAAAGCAAAGGAAGACAAGGCTCAAAGAAGAGAAGAAAGAAAGATTAGAAGAGAAGAAAGAGC
>VDCT01000792.1:0-26837 GCA_009763385.1 Coix lacryma-jobi var. lacryma-jobi | reverse complement strand
AGCTTCATCATCAAAGGGTCACTGGGATTACCAAGGTGAACCCTAATCACCTACCAAACACTTTAATTAACTAATTACTTACAAGCTTTATTAATCACTTTTTAAATTAATTAATAAGAATAAGGTTCAAATAAAGTTTGTCAAAATAATCTCAAAACCTTAGTGATGGTTGGTTATAGCAAATCATGGTTGCAAAACAAATTTTCATAATTTTTGGATCATTATTTTAGCCTATAGAAATTATTTCAGTTTCATGCATATTTAATTATAAACAAGTAAAAACTAACATGAAATTTATTTTGTCCAAATGACTTCAAAATTTTTGTGAGGATGTATTTCAACTGAAATAGTGACAAAATAGTTTCATGATTTTTGGACTTTAAATAAGCCTACAAAAATCATCAAAGATCATTTGTTAATTAAAGCTATATTTAAATCACCACAAAAATTTATTCAAACCCAAGTTTCATATTTGTGCATAAATACTAGACAGCTTGAGAAAGCTACACAAAAATTTTCACAAATTTTGGAGCTTCCTAGAAAAACATATGAAAAAGACAAACACACCTATCCTTCTAGTTTGAAAAGAAAAACTCTTCCAAACCCTAGCAGTTTCGGCCCATCACGGCCCAAATCGCGCGCTTCTCTTCTCCCTGCCCGACTCTGTTCTGCACTGAGCTCGACCTGCCTGACCTGCTTACCGGACCCGTCGCTCGGCCAAGTTGACCGACTCGCCGGCCTCACCGACGAAGCTACCTACCGGCGACGGCGAGCACCTCCTAGCTCTGCCTCAACATTGCGCACCACTTTCCCGTCTCCCCTAGCTAGCACACACACGCGTCTTGCCCTCCCTGACCACGGTCGACTCGGCCATGCCGAGCACGCGGCCCGGGGTGTCCGGCTTCTAGGGCGCGGTAGGACCAACCGGGGTACACCACACCACAGCTCACCCCACACTCCGCTGCGCACGCTAAACCTCACAAAAACGACTCCGACTAGCATGGCCCATGTTGGCGGCCCTGCGGCGCTTGCGCCGATGGCAAACCATGCGGACCGGCGAGACGATACGGTGAGACCAAGCTCAGGTGCGCAACACCCTAGGGATTCATCTCGATCATGGTGCGCACCTAACTCACTGGACATCACTCGACCAAGGATGGCCATGGCGGCGGCGAAAGCGAAGCTTGCGCCGATGGCAAAGCCGCGCGACCGGCCGACCCACGAGGTAGAGACCTAAAACGCGAGCCGACCATGATCACCAACTCGAAGGAAGCTAGGACACTTATCGGTGGGGCTGGGATCCGCTGGATGGGCGGCCATGGTGGAGGCTTGCGCGGCGGCCTGCTACCGGCAGTGGAGAAGAAGGGGTGGCTAAGGTGATTGAGAGCACTAGAGCTTGCACTGACCTAGTCTCAGAAAAGCGCAAGAGAAAGGCGAGAATTGGAAGATGGAGAACACAGGGATGCAGCGGCGACGGTGAATTCAACCGGCGGAGTAGCGCAGCCTTGGCCGGAAAACAGGGCAGGCGAGAGGCACGCGTGAGCGGCGGTTGCTGCGTGCTCACGTTAGCGCTATACCTCCGTAGATGAGCGCCAGCTCCTGCTTCGCGCTGCCACGGAAGAGGACGCGGGCGCGCGCCTGCGGCCGGCCAAATGGGCACGCGTGACGGCGGCGGCGTCCGAGCACTCTGCTCGATATTTTCCCCTCTAGTTACTGTTCACTTGCAACTTCCCCCTTTTTCTTTTCTCTAGATTTTTGTATTGCACGAACAAACACTCCAAAAACAAAGTTGCTCCAAATTTTGTGTTTACAAATTTGCTTTAAGAACCAAAGTCAAATTCTGCCTAGATTTTGAAATGGAGTTCAAATTCAAATTTGGACCAAACTGAATTTCAAAATTACTTTTGAATTTTCCGAACAACTTCAAATTTCATTCACCAATATAAAAGTTGTCCTTATCAAATTATCTACAACTTTGTTTTTGGTCATATATCCAAATGGTGTTTATTTTAGAAAGGGGATAAAATAGGGTTTGGAATTGTTTTTAATTTGAAAACAATCAAACTTGTTTTTCCAAATTACTTACTCAGATTTTCTTAATAACTTGAAAATTTATCTTAATAAAGTTGTTTCTTTCTTTAATCCTCTCTACAACCTTTGATTAAAGGACCAAGGTCTAATTCTTTTTAACTTTTTGAAATCTAGTTTTGGGGTTAAATCAAGGTTTAAAAGATTTCAAATTTATTCAAAATTTTGTACAGAAACTTTGAAAACTTTAAATACCAAAGTTGTCCCTCTTACAAGAGCTACAACTTTGCTTTTGAAATCACTGTGAAATTTGACATACCTTTTGACTTTAACAAAAGGGGATAAAAAGAACATTTAAACTAAAAGTTTTACTCACACTTATCATTTTATGTGACACCCAACAACATACTTTATGAAGCATCAAACAAGATTATGCAAACACTCAAGTTAAACATATAAAGCATCACAACCATGCTTAAAACATAAATGCTTTTATCCATGATGCCAGATGATTATGCATACTAAACAACTTAATTAGAATTTTAATTAATGCTTAACACCAGAGGTGTTACAACCCTTCCCCTTAAAGAAATCTCGTCCCGAGATTTAAGAAGCACTTAACGGTTGGGGTTGAGTAATGGAAAAGGAAATGTGTCACACTTGTTTACTCGCAGAGTTCACAAGGCAACAAGGTTGGGGTTCGGGAGTACAACCGAGATTAGAACACGGTTGCAAGTAGCAAGGTAAAAGTATCTGGGCGAGCAAGAAGGATTATCAAGGTTCAAGAGAGAGCACACATTAGTTGCGGGCTATAATGGATCATAACTGTAGACCTCGATACCTGCGCGCACCCAGTGAAACTAGTGTGATCCGACACACGAGATTCCCTAGGTTCCGACGCGGCACCGTGGTCACCATCATGGCACCACAATAGAGCACAACTTCTAATCTCTCATCTCATAAAGAGGGAAATTATAACCAAAAGCAAGGGTTGGTTATAATTACAAGGAAAGTGGCTTTGAACTCCCATGCGGGCTTCCAGAAATGAAAGCACGTCATAGTGGACTAGAAAGAATCACGACTATAGGTCGGATTTAGCGAGCATCCGGCAGTACACACCCTATGGGGCCGTCCATAGGTGACTCCAGGTTCCCACGCTTTTATCCGGTCCACGGATCATGGTTCTTTCAAAGAACACAATTTCAGTAACTTCAACCACCATTCGTCGTTTTCACGACATCAGCAACTAGCACGTGCCAATTCAAGGCATGACACGCTGTGTCCGGAAGAACCAAGGATTTTTACCCTGATTCTGACTTTATGTGGTAGAGTGTATGATCTCAAAAGTTCCCAAGGATAAGAACTTATGGAACAAAAGTATCCAGGGTAGCAGAATCTGGGACGATCGCTATTGGGGATCATAGCTGCTTTTTTAGAATTTAGAGAAGAAGGCACATTTTATCATTATGTATGATATGATATATGTTCGTCCTATCGCGACCTCTCATTACTAGGAATCTCTGCCTTCACCTGTTAGTTAGGTATAGGGCTATACTTTCACTTTAGCTTCACGGATTTTGTTAGGTGTTGATTGCTCTTCCGTCACGGTTGGACCGGGAGGTTAATATTCTCCATTATCCTTCGTAGAAGAGTTGGAAACTTCTCAACATCTTCCGTGGAGTCACTGGTATACTCTCACGAAGCCTTCCAGCAAGAAAGAAACTTAGGGAAGGATTATTTTTAACTGTTACTTCCAAAAACTTTTAGATACGAAACCATTTTGAAGTTTTTCAAATGTAGTGTTGCAACCAGTCTTCCTTGATGACAATCCTGCTCCGATACCATTCTGTGGCAGAACCTCCCATTAATGTGGCCACCTGCACACGTCATCGTCTCCCGAGCCCTAAGACTGTGCACATGTACCACTCACTGGAAAATATCTGTCGGTGTCCTCGAGAGAACCCCGAATTATCCACGAACCACAGGATCATCATCATGAAGTTGGAATAATTAAACATTACAACATTTGTTACAATTACCATCGGAGTGCGGAAGTAAGAGTATATAACTTTACAAAACCATGAACAAGTTACTTTTTACATAACATAACTGGTATTGCGAAGTAGAAATATTACGGAACCACACTTAGGCGGAGTAACCTAAGTTGGAGAAGAAGGACAACCAGATCACGTCGACCACTGACATGATCATGATCAACATCCCCTTTAGAAACCTGCAACAGGGAATTAACAAACCCTGAGTACGGCGATACTCAGCAAGACTTACCCGTCAACAGAAAGACTTCAGGGTCATGATGTTTGGGTAGGCTCAACAGTACTTTTCATTTGCATAAAACTTACTAGAGTAATCCTAGCTCCCTTTACTAATCATTTAAGTATATAGTAAGAATTGAAAGTGAACATGTAGTGATATCTTTATCATTCTTTCTTAAACCAGTTCCATTTTTTTCTCTACGGTGCGGTCAGTGGATTGAGCTCCATATCCCGGCCACGCGATTCGAATCGATTAAACCCAGCTGGGGTCATTCAGTACCACATGACATATGTAGAACTTAATCTTGCATTGTCAACCCTATCTATAGATCCTCCCATCAAGAACGGGTCCAGCGTCACCTAAGAGTACAGCCTCGAACCGACTACTACTGCCCCGGGTACACGCTACTCCCCCATCTCCCACCTCCCAGTACGCGGTTGGCCGTTCTCAAGTATCGGAATAGCTATAGACGAGGCTTACCCACCGCATGTGGGCTGTACTCAAAGGTCTCAATCACAGCAGCCAACACGATAAGGTCATGTTGATAACCTACAACAGACTCCATTCTTGATGTAAGTTACTTTCATTTCATGTTATGTCTCACGATTCTATTTCAATATCAAGTCTAGCACCATTATTATAATAAAAATTCCATAGCAACCATTTTAAAGCATCCTAAAATGAAGTATGTAGCTGCTAAGCATACTAAGCATTTTCATAAAACGGTACAAGGTTAAGTATTGGAATCATCAAGGTTGGTAATGCATCAAATAGGCTCACACAACTCCTATTCACTTAATAATGCATCATATTAACTCAAGTAGATAAAAACTTTATAAAATAAAGGATAGGTTTAATGTCCGGGCTTGCCTTCGTTGCAGGGAAGATAGGATCCAAGATGATCCACAAAGGTTAGTTCCTTCATCTAGAAGTTAAGTCTTCTCGATGAGCTTGTCCAACGAATCTCCTTAACCGCGGCTTGTTCGACAAGGGTGATCACCAAAGCTTGATCACACGATTCCAACCTCTCGATACTCACGTAGATAAATGATGTATGCTTATTATGATGCTATGGGATGCATGCATTGCAGGACAATTCAAAAGTAAAACAGAAATAACAAATAAAGGAAAGTAGAGTAACAACTTTCCTTCGCGGTAAGTTGCAACCAACCAAAACTAACTTGCAACTTACCACTACCAGTTTCTAAATCACACGTATTATCATCAAACAACATTAGGTGGGTTAACTAAAATGACAAATGTTTATCAAAACATCAATCAAGCCATGGGGCAACGGGGTGGGGATGTCCCATGGTCTTTCCTCATGGATCAAGTCCTGTTCTCATATGTAAGCAAGATCAATGCATGTTTCACACATGCATGCAACAATGCATTAGTTAATCGACCTTAAAATCAAACATGGCAAACTAACATCATGAAAACATCATTCATCAATCAGGGTCACTAGGGTAACAAGGTGAACCCTAATCACCTACCAAACACTTTAATAACTATTACTTAACAAAGCTTTATTAACATCTTTTTTTAATTTAATTATAGAAAATAAGGTTCAATAAAGTTTGTCAAATAATCTCAACCTTTAGTGATGGTTGGTTTATAGCAAATCATGGTTGCACAAATTTCATAAATTTTGGATCTATTTTAGCCTATAGAAATTATTTAAGTTTCATGCATTATTTAATTAATAAACAAAGTATAAAACTAACATGAAATTTATTTTGTCCAAAGTACTTCAAATTTTTGTGAGGATGTATTTTCAACTGAAAATAGTGACACAAATAGTTTCATGATTTTGGACATTTAAATAAGCCTACAAAAATCATCAAAGATCATTTGTTAATTAAAAGCTATATTTAAATCACCACAAAAATTATTCAAACATCAAGTTTCATATTTTCATAAATTACAGACAGCTTGAGAAGCTACACAACAATTTTCACAAATTTTGGAGCTTCCTAGAAAAACATGATAAAAGACAAAACAACACTATCTTCTAGTTTAGAAAAAGAAAACTCTTCTCAAACCCTAGCAGTTTCGGCCCATCAACGGCCCAAATCGCGCGCTTCTCTTCTCCCTGCCGACTCTGTTCTGCACTGAGCTCGACCTGCCTTGACCCGTCGCTCGGCCAAGTTGACCGGACGTCGCCGGCCTCACCGACGAAGCTACCGGCGACGGCGAGCACCTCCTAGCCTCTGCCTCAACATTGCGCACCAAGTTCCCTCTCCCCTAGGACTAGCACACCCAACCTTTCATGATTTAGTTTTTGCCATGTTTGATTTTAAGGTCGATTAACTAATGCATTGTTTTGCATGCATGTGATAACATGCATTGATCTTGCTTACATATGAGAACATGGACTTGATCCATGAGGAAAGACCATGGGACATCCCCACCCCGTTGCCCCATGGCTTGATTGATGTTTTGATAAACCATAGTCATTTTAGTTAACCCACCTAATGTTGTTTGATGATAATTACGTGTTATTTAGAAACTGTAGTTGGTAAGTTGCAAGTTAGTTTTGTTGGTTTGCAACTTTACCGCGAAGGAAAGTTGTACTCTACTTTCCTTATCTTGTGTTATCTTCTGTTTTACTTTTGAATTGTCCTGCACCTTAGCATGCATCCCATAGCATCATACTAAGCATACATCATTTATCTACGTGTAGTATCCGAGAGTGTTGGAATCGTGTTGATCAAGCTTTGGTGATCACCCTTGTCGAACAAGCCGCGGTTAAGGAGATTCTTGTTGGACAAGCTTCATCGAGAAGACTTAACTTCTAGATGAAGGAACTAACCTTTGTGGATCATTCTTGGATCCTATCTTCCCTGCAACGAAGGCAAGCCCCGGACATTAAACCTATCCTTGTATTTTTATAAAGTTATTTATCTCACTTGAGTTAATATGATGCATTAAGTGAATAGGAGTTGTGTGAGCCCTATTTGATGCATTACCAACCTTGATGATTCCAATACTTAACCTTGATACCGTTTTATGAAAATGCTTAGTATGCTTAGCCATGCTTTACTACTTCATTTTAGTAGGTGCTTTTAAAAATGGTTGCTATGATTATAGAAATCATGAATCTTGAGATAACATGATAATGAAAGTAACTTACATCAAGAATGGAGTCTTGTTGTAAGGTTACTCAACATAGGACCTTATCGTTGTTGGCCTGCTGTGATTGAGACCTTTGAGTACAGCCCACATGCGGTGGTAAGCCTCGTCTATAGCTATTCCGATACTTGAGAACGGCCAACCGCGTACTGGGAGTGGAGAGATGGCGGGAGTAGCGTGTACCCTCGGGGCTATGAGATAGTCGGGTTCGAGGTGTACTGTACTCTCGGGTGACGCTGGACCCGTTCTTGTATGGGAGGATCTATAGATAGGGTTGACATATGCAAGATTAAGTTCTACATATGTCATGTGGTACTGAATCCCCAGCTGGGTTTAATCGATTCGAATCGCCGTGTTTCCTCGGATATGGAGCCTCAATCCACTGACCCGCACCGTAGAAGAAAAATGGAACTGGTTTAAGAAAGAATGATAAAGATCTATCACTAATGTTCACTTTCAATTCTTACTATATACTTAAATGATTAAGTAAAATTGGGAGCTAGGATTACTCTAGTAAGCTTTTATGCAAATGAAAAGTACTGTTGAGCCTACCCAAACCATCATGACCCTGAAGTCTTTTCTGTTGACGGGTAAGTCTTGCTGAGTATCGACCGTACTCAGGGTTTGTTAATTCCCTGTTGCAGGTTTCTAATAGGGGATGTTGATCATGATCATGTCAGTGGGCTCGACGTGATCTGGTTGTCCTTCTTCTCCAACTTAGGTACTCCGCCTAAGTGTGGTTCCGTAATACTATTCTACTTCCGCAATACCAGTTATGTTTATGTAAAAAGTAACTTGTTCATGGTTTTGTAAAGTTTATATCTCTTACTTCCGCACTCCGATGGTATATTGTAACAAATGTTGTAATGTTGTAATTATTCCAACCTTCATGATGATGATCCTGTGGTTCGTGGATAATTCGGGGTTCTCTCGAGGACACCCGACAGATCTTTCCAGTGATGTGGTACATGTGCACAGTCATTAGGGCTCGGGGAGACGATGACGTGTGCAGGTGTGTCGGGGGTCCACAAAAGGGGTACCCCCAATCAACGCAAACTAATAGGTTAAACCTAGAACGCCGGTAAGTAACAAACCTAACTAGCCCAATCCCTCGAGGCCCACAACGCTGGCCCGCCAAGCCAGGCCTCGGGCGAACGCGCGCTCTCCGTCTCGCCCGAGTTCACCGAGCTAGGCCTCGGGCTGACGCCCGTTCTCCACCTCGCCCGAGCCCTCCGAAGCCAGGCCCTGGGCGAGCGCCCCACTAAAACCTCGAGTCCTGGCATTTAGGGCTCGCGCCCCCCACAGCCGAACACCATACCTCGAGACCCCACGCGGGGACCTCGAGCCTCTCTGGCACAGCAGCCTATCCCTCGAGGCGCTTATGCTTCCCTCGAGCGGCGCAGGCATCGGATGACAGCCCCATACCGCGCATTTAATACACCCACCTACTCCAGTCACGTCCTCTGCGGCCCGACGTGTACCACAGTAACCAGGGCATAGTCAAGCCTCGTTTTCACCACAAGCATGGGCAAAAGGGCACTAGTACGGCACTATTAACCCATACCCTACGCCGTTGCACGTCCAAGCCACGTCTCGAGGCCCGGATGCCCACTGCTCAATCAATTTTCACGGGACTTGTCCATACCTGCGGGGGCTCGAGTCCCCCGTGGGCGCCACCTCGAGGCCGGCTCCGCGCCCCTCGAGCCCTAACTGCTTTCATGCTATTGGAAGACAGGTACCCCAAGATCCAGAGGGACCCCGCCGTGTCCTGTACGTGCCGGAATGGGTGCTGTACGGCTTCTACATCGGCACGCCATCACGTCCGCACCCGGAATGGAGGCCACGCCCCAAGGACGCCTCAACAGCAACGCCCACATCGGCTCCAGTGGCCCCGACAAGACAGGGTTCCTACCCCTCTCCGTATTGGGCATCGTACGCCCCGACACCTGTAATACCCTTGTGTAACCCTGGCCTCCCCTTGCTCTATAAAGGGGACGCCAGGGCCCTTCGCGCAAAAAAAGAAAAAGACGCAAGTCCTCGGTTACACAACTCCGATCAACAACACACAAGTCCACACACGTACACACTCGAGTCCGGACTCCGGTCCACGCTCGTTGAGCTTGTATTCGCCCCTGTACAAGCACTTAGGTGCAAGTAATACAAGAACCTCCTCCCCCGCTGGACGTAGGGCCTTCTTTGCCCGAACCAGGATAAATCCTTGTGTCATCTTGCATCACCATCCAGGAAGAGAGCACGCGATCACATTACTCGTTGGTGTCATACCCCCGGGTTCGAAACACTGACAGTTGGCACGCCAGGTAGGGGCCTTCGCGTGTCGAGTCGGTTTCTCGCTGTTTCCTGGATGGCTGCTTCGACTCCCTTCGTTCTCTGCCGGTGCCGTCATCTGGTTCGGGAGCCTCGAGTTCCTGGCCACCGACAACGGCAACGAGCTGACCTTGCTCTCCACGGAGGGCCCGAATGGAGGGCGTGTCACGCCACCCCCGTGCGAGGAGCGTGGCATGTCGCCCACACCACCACGCGTCGCCACCCCGTGAGCGGCGCCGTCGTTACCGTCGTCGCCAGGCACAGGCCGTGCCGGCGGCGTACACCCACTTCCCCGTGGCCGGCGCGGAGTTCCCAAGGAGGAGCCTGCCCGGCGCATGGCCGGAGACTTCCATGGCGCGCCCGCGCCCGCCCAGCGACTTCGCGTTCATCATGCGCACGGACCAGGAGCCAGGCCAGAGGCCTCCGAACCGTGCACCGTCGACGCCACCCAGCCTCCTCCCGCACGGGGTGTACCGCGCTCGACGCCGGCGGTTCCCGTTCGGCCTCGACAGCTCCGCAGCAGCCTACGCCCGCCAGCTCAACGAGCGCCGTCGGGACCGACCGCCGGCAGGCCAGGAGGAGCGTCCGGGCGTGCTACTGCAGGCCATGGCCAACCTGGAGATCGTCCACCCCGCGTACGTCGACCGCGGCTTCTCGCGAGCCATCGAGCCTCCCCGGCGGTCCACCGTCGGAGAATGGTACCGCAAGCTGCGGTCCCAGCATCTGCCAAGACGGCACGCCGTCGACAGCTCCGACTCCGACGAATACGACTACCACGACCCCGACCTCTGGGATCCCACCAGGGAGTGCTTCCAACTCGAGGGGGTTGCATGCGATACCGAGGACGAGGGCGACGACGGCAGGCCAGCGCTCGATCTAGAGGGCCCCAGCGACGTGGCCGCGGCAGGCGGATCACGTGTTCAGGGGAGGAACGAACCTCCAGCACCGGCTGCACCGCCTCAGCACGACGACGGCCGGGCGGCGCAACTCGCGCAGGTGCAGGAGGCAATCACCAAAGCCGAGGAAGAACGGCGACACCTGCTGCAGCTCCGGCAAACCCTGATGCAGGAACCACCCCCAGCCCCGAGGAGCCGGAGCTCGAGGTCGGGCTCGAGAGGTCCACCGGCGGATCCTCGAGGACGGGGCACCAGCACGCCCCGAGGTATGCTTCCCGCGAGCCGGGCAGAACGTGGTGGCGGCGACGATGATGCTCCGTGACCTACCCGCCGTCTCCAACCCCGACGCCAGGCGCATGCTCGGGGAAATGAAGAACCTCCTCGAGACAGCCGCTGTGCAGCAGGCCGAGAGCTCCGCGTCACGCCGGCGCGGAGCAGCCTCGGGGAAGCCGGCGGACACGCCCCGCAACGAGCGCGAGGCATCCGTCCACCAGCCGGACGCCTCTCGAGCTAGGCCAGTCCGCGAACGGATCATCGACAACCGGCCACCTCGAGACCCCAACGACGCCCGCAACAACATCAACCGCCGGCGCAAGGACAAGGGGGCCCAGGAGCGTGGCTACAGCGCCCATCGAGGGGGGCGCTACGACAGCGACGAGGACCGGCAAGTCCTCGAGCCCCCGGGCCCCAGAGTCTTCAGCCGGGCCATCCGCAGCTCAACCCTCCCCGACCGCTTCCGACCGCCGACCAACATCGTGAAGTATGACGGGGAGGTCGAGCCCAAGCTCTGGCTCTCGGACTTCCGCCTAGGCTGCCAACTGGGCGGAGCGAAGAACGACGACCGTGTGATCATACGCCAACTCCCGCTTTACCTCTCGGACACCGCCCGCCGGTGGCTCGAGGGGCTCCCGCCGGATAGGATCGACGACTGGGCCGACCTAGTCAGAGTTTTCGACGGGAATTTCAAGGGGACTTGCGTGCGCCCAGGCAACCCCTGGGACCTACGGCGTTGCAGGCAGGTGGCGGACGAGCCCCTCCGTGACTTTGCTCGACGGTTCTCGAAGCAATGCCTCAAGCTCCCTCACGTGCCTGATGAGGACGTCATCTCAGCGTTCCTCGCGGGCACGACATGCCAAGAGCTAGTTCATGAGCTAGGACGCTACCGTCCCAGGACGGTCGAGGACCTGATGGATCGCGTCACCAGCTTTGCCTCAGGCGACGAAGCAAGTGGGGGCCTTCTTTGGCCGTTCCACGGACAAAGGTAAGGCGGTGGTGATCGCGCCGGAGGGCTCGAACAAGGGCAACGACGCCAAGAACGACAACAATAACAGCAACAAAAAGAAGAAGAACAAACGCAAGGGTCAGAAGGCGAAGCGCGACGCCAATGACGACGACGACGAAGAGGTGCTCGCAGGCGCCCTCGAGCCTAAGAAGCCCCGAGGCCCCCCTGACGGGGCTGTTTTCGACCAGATGCTCGAGGATCCCTGCACTTACCACACGGGCCCCGTAAATCACAAGTTAAAGGACTGCCGACTGTTGAAAGGCTACAACTCCAAGCTCGGCGATAAGAAAGAAGACGCGCTCAAGGGCAAGGATAACAATCGGCGCGGCGGAGGGGACACGGACGACAACTTCCCCCCGGTGCGCGACTGCTACATGATCTACGGGGGGCCGACCGTCGGGCTCTCAGCTCGAGAAAAAAAGAAGGAGCGCCGAGAAATCTTTGCACTCGGCCACGACGCCCCCCGGTACCTTGACTGGTTTGATGCGCCAATCACGTTCGACCGTGATGACCATCCGGACCGTGTCATAAACCCGGGGGCGTACCCCCTCGTCGTCGACCCCGTCATCGTCGACGTACGGTTTTCCAAGGTGTTGATGGATGGGGGCTCGAGCCTCAACATCATATACCCTCGAGACCCCGACCGCCTTGGGGATTTTTCAGAGGGCAAGTTCCGCCCAGCGTCGGGGGTTCCACGGAGTCGTACCATGGACGAAGGCCCACCCCCTCGGCCGCATCGACCGTGCCGGTTTGCTTTGGCACGCCGGCTAACTTCCGCCAGGAGCCGCTCACCTTCGAGGCGGTTTGGATTCCAAGGGACTCTACCAGCCATCCCCAATCGGCCGGCCAGGCTACGCCAAGTTCATGGCGGTTCCTAACTACACGACTTGCAGCTCAAAATGCCGGGGCAAAAGGGGTCATCACCGTCGAACATCCTACGAGGCACTCATACCACTGCGACTTGGAGTGCGTCCCCGAGCGTGGGGAGCAAACGTCCCAGCCTTCGACTCGCTCGAAGCCCCCTATCCCCAGGCCACCGAGAGGCCCCTTGAAGCGAACGCCACGCTGGCACCTTCGACCGTCGGAGCACACCAAGCTGATACCCGTCGACCCGACCGGTCGACCAATGGCAAGAAGACGCTGTCCGTCAGCCCAGCCCATCGAGCCAAATAGGAAGCAGTGCTCGTCGACTTTCTCCGCGCGAACATCGACCATGGTTTGCGTGGGGGACCCTCGACATGCCGGGCATACCGAGGAAGTCGCCGATCACAGGCCTGGAGATCCCAGGGCCGGGTCCAGACCGTGCAAGCAACGCCTGCGCCGCTTCGACGAGGGGAAGCGCAGGATCATCGGCGAGGAGTCACAAGCTTTTGCGGCCGGGTTCATCACGGAATATTTCACCCAGGTGGCTAGCAACCTGTACTAGTTAGGAAAAAGAATGGAAAATGTGATGTGTGTAGACTAACACTGGTCTGAATACAAGCATGTCCCAAAAGTTCATTCCTTTACCTAGAATTGAATCAGATGTCGATTCACTACGGGGTGGTGAAGTATTCATTTCTCGATGCGTATCATTCCGGCTACCACCAGATAGGAATGAAAGAATCCTACGAGCTCAGCTACCGGGCCGCCCGAACCCTCAACCCGTGTGCTTTTGGGTCCGGCCTTTTGGTATGTAATTGCGACGTTCAATGCCCTAGTTTATATCACTAATATACACCTTCATGTTTAATTTCATCTCTGTTTGACAAAGTATGCTTGGTGTATAAATAAAAGGCTAATTAAAATGATTAATAAATAAATAGAAATAGTTGATCCCTGTAGATTTGTGTGACTTTTGGAATGTTTGACAACCAGTGGAAAACTAGCAAGATTTGCTCCCTGGTTATGGGTTTCCTTTATACAAATACCTTTTTGTTGCTTGTAAGTTGCTTTATCAGAAAATAATAAAACCTGTTTAGTGTTTATTATAGCTAAAGTGGGTTTGTTGGTTTGCAACTTTACCGCGATGGAAAGGTGTACTCTGTAAAGGTTATAGTTAAGAAAATTCCTATCTTTACCATGATCATATCATAAGCATCTCATTATTCATGCATATGCACTTCTACGTGTAGATCCCGCTTCGGAAGGCCCTAACTCTCGGTGGATTTCTCCTGAGGGTGCAGACCTTTCTTGTTTTTCAGAATCTTCGGACTTCACTGATCCTCAAGGCAAGCCCCGGACATTAAACCTATCCTTGTATTTTTATAAAGTTATTTATATCACTTGAGTTAATATGATGCATTAAGTGAATAGGAGTTGGGTGAACCCTATTTGATGCATTACCAACCTTGATGTTTCCAATACTTAACCTTGATACCCGTTTTATGAAAATGCTTAGTATGCTTAGCCATGCTTTACTACTTCTTTATAGTAGGTGCTTTTAAAAATGGTTGCTATGTTATAGAAATTATGAATCTTGAAATAACATGATAATCAAAGTAACTTACATCAAGAATGGAGTCTTGTTGTAAGGTTACCCAACCTAGGACCTTATCGTTGTTGGCCTGCTGTGATTGAGACCTTTGAGTACAGCCCACATGTGGTGGTAAGCCTCGTCTATAGCTATTCCGATACCTGAGAACGGCTAATCGCGCACTGGGAGTGGAGAGATGGCGGGAGTAGCGTGTACCCTCGGGGCTATGAGATAGTCGGGTTCGAGGTGTACTGTACTCTCGGGTGGCGCGAACCCGGTCTTGTATGGGAGGATCTATAGATAGGGTTGACGTATGCAAGATTAAGTTCTACATATGTCGTGTGGTACTGAATCCCCAGCTGGGTTTTAAACGATTCGAATCGCCGTGTTTCCTCGGATATGGAGCCTCAATCCACTGACCCGCACCGTAGTAATGAATTGGATCTTTATGAAATAAGAACGAAAGATGTGGTATGCTTATGAAAGTTTGAGAATCTTTGGATAGTTATAAAGTTTAATCTTGAGTTAAAACTTGAAAATAGGCTTTACTATTAGTAAGCTTTTATGCAAAAGAAATGTTTTGATCTTGCTAAAGCCTTACCTTGAATCCCTATAGCCTTCATACCTGAGGCTTCTCCTCTTTTCTAGACGGTTAAGACTTGTTGAGTACTTTTGTACTCAGGGTTTGTTAACCCTTGTTGCAGGTGAGTGCATGGATCCACCTTTCGATGGACAATGCTACTTCACTCTGGTAGAAGAGAGTGATAACGATTCTGATGTGTGACCTTGGGCAAGTAACCTCTTTTGAATGAGTTATGTAATATAAAGTTCCGAACAAGTTATGTAATAAGTACTTTGGTGATGTAAACTTTAAACATAAGTTTTAAATCTTTGTATTATAATCTTTCCGCTTTACTCTGATTTATCTTACCTATAAAACTGTTGTAATACTGTAATGCTTGATGAGGGATTATCCTGGAAAGAATATAACGTGGATGATTCGGGTTTCCCGAGGACACCCGACAGACCTCTTGAGTCACTTGGAACTCGTGCACGCCGATCAAAGGTCCTTAGGACAATGATGGGTGCATGTGGGCCACTTAATTTAGGAGGTTCTGCCACAGATAGTCTGGAGGGAGGGGTGGCCTCTCCTTATGTAGCCTAATACAATTATTCCCCTTCTACCCCTACTGCTAATGAGCGAGCAGGCTAACCCTAAGGGTATTCCTGTCCAACTCGAAGTTGATGTCGATCTGAAATTCTCCCGAGTTTTGGATAAGATTGTTTTAGCACGAAAACTTACTTGAATCTGAAATTTGTGGGTTGCAAAAGTTTGACCTAAGTCTAGGTGTTTGACGAGTATGATATGAAAAGGTTGAACTGCTATTTATCTTGTTCCTAGTGATATAGAGTTCTGGAAATTTATCCTTTGAAAAGTTAAAAATGCTACATGATGAGATCCTCTATGATGAGTGTTCCAAATTCCTACCACAACCTGATATACTTGCCTTATAGACTAGGAAGTTGAAGGACCGAGAAAGCTACCAAAGGCGACCAGAGGAGGGGTGAATGGGAGCCTAAAAATTTCTTTCAAAACTTCGGCCTTTGTCCCGGCAAATCAACCCCAAAAACTTCGGACACAAGCGTGATGCCCACGACCCTCGGAAAGAGGGTGGATGATCCCTAGGATCACAGCGAGGCACCACCAAACGAGAGCAAACCAAAACTCGAAAGCGCCGAGTCAAGTCCAAGCCTAAAAACCTACTCCCGAACGTAGATAGAAGACTACGTTGAGAAATCCCTAAATACCGATGCTAACAAGTCACAAAGATACCTAGAGAGGTTCCAGGGTGAACTCTAGGAGCAAACGAGAAGTCCAGAAACAAAGCGGAAAGGTCGGGAGAGCAAACGCACTGAATACCAACACTCAGCAGGGTCCTAGACAGTCTGCCCTGTGCTGGACTATCCGCGAGCCTGTGGCAGACTGTCCGTCGGCCAAATGCGCAAAACAACAAGTCTGCTTAACACCCCCTGCTCGGGCCCGGACTGTCCGCGCTCCCCAACGGTGGACTGTCCGCCAATCACCCGAGACCAAACACACCGAGACGCGCAGCCACTGAACCGGCTGAGTCCCGACGCGCGGACTGTTCGCGGTATCCACGGCGGACTGTCCGTGACCACCCAGAGAGGGCGATTTCAGTCGCCCCTCTCTCAAATCTCCCTAAATTCGATCCAAACCAAAATCCCTTGATCCCAAACTTGGAGAAGATGATCATTAGGTAGTTGGAAGACTACTCCTAGGAAATCATCCGCTCAAATCAACTCAAACTCCGGGAAATCAAAGGAGAGGGTGCAAGAACAAAAAGTCACCACAGAACTTGAATCGACCCGATCTACTTGTTCGTGAGGATTGAGATGAATTCCTTCGCTGGAAAAGTTCTCCTCACATCAAAGAACAAGTTGATTCAAGTGGATTCGAAAAAGACGCAACGTAGAGGGAGATCGAGCCACGGGAGAATTGAGACAAAAAGCAAAACACCAAGAACAACTCAAGAACGCGAATCACAATCTCAATTGCCAGCCGAAATTCGTCCCCACAAGGAGACAACGGGAATCCGGTCCCGTTTCCGCAAAATCCAAATACACAAAGGTATGATTAAGCCGTCTCTGCGGATCTCAGTAGCTACAGCAGGGATGTGGGAGAACAGGAAACCCTAAGTGAAAGTAGCAAATGGCTGAGATAGTCTAGAGGGAGGGGTGGCCTCTCCTTATATAGCCTAATACAATTATTCCCGTTCTACCCCTACTGCTAATGAGCGAGCAGGCTAACCTTAAGGGTATTCCTGTCAAACTCGAAGTTGATGTCGATCCGACGGCCACGCCCGCACATCAGGTAGCTTTGCCTCGACGTGACCTCACCGGATGCCGTCACGTGCCGCCACTCGTCGTCCGTCCTTTTCCTGGACCTCCCCCCGGTTTTGAGGATGAAACCGGGAAACCTTTCGTCCATCGGCTGAGTTTTGTGGCCCAAACTCTGAAGGACCGGATTAGCGACCAGAGGGGGGGTGAATGAGAGCTTCAAATTCAACTCGTGAATTGTATAGACCTTGTCCCAGAAAGTCACCCCAAAAGCGAAGACTCGAAACGACCGGAGTGTTCACCACCTACGAGTAGGTGGATACCCTAGGAGATGTCCTAGTGGTACAGCGGAACCTCCGGAGAAACCCCAAAACCAACTGCCAAAGCCACGGAACAAAACTGAACAAACAGCAGGTTCGCGGACTGTCCGGATTCAGGGTCCCGGACTGTCCGCCCAACGTCGGACTGTCCGCCACTGGAGGTGCGGACTGTCCGCCGGCAAAAGGACAGAAGCAGAACTGTTCTGATCAAGTTCTGGACGACTCCCGGACTGTCCGCGGTTTGCACGCCGGACTGTCCGCGGTACAAGTGAACAGTGACCGTCGAGCGTCCGATGCTGATCCTGTGCTGCGTCCGATGTGACCCCGGACTGTCCGCGGGTCACTGGCGGACTGTCCGCTGGTCACGAGACCGCGAACAGTATCGCGCTGCGTAGTTCTGACCTAGCCAAGCCCCGATCCCCGGACTGTCCGCCGCTGGGGGCGCGGACTGTCCGCGGATGAACAGAACGCACAAAAACGCTCGGGACAAAGAGTCAATTCGATCGAAACTTCACCAAACTAAAAGGGATTTCGATCAAACTCCTCCCAGGTGTTCCTCTATGTATTGGGGTGCTAATCCTAAGAAATCATCGCACCAATCCAAGTCAATTAATAGAAATCCGAGGATCACCGGAAAGTGGAAAGAAGGAAGAACGAACACAAAATCAACCCGATCTATGGATTCGTGAGGTTAGGAGAGAAATCCTTCGGTGAAAAGAAGGGGCTCACGACCAAGAACAAATTGATTCAAGTGGAATCGAAAATCATCTCGTGGAGAGGGAGAACGAAGCAAATCTCCAAGAGATGAAAAACCAAAATGTGAAGAACACAAAACACGATTCGATTTCAGCCGAAATTCCTCCACACGAGGAGACAACGAGAATACGGTCTCGTTTCCTCAAAGATCCAAATACACAGAGGTATGATTCCCGTCTCTACGGATCGCTTGCAGCGAGGTATGATTAGAACCTAAGCGAGGGCTAGAGAGAGAGAAAGCTCAGGAACAAATGACTGCAAGGATAAAGGGAGAGGAGGGGTGCCTCTCTTATTTATAGACTAAAACAATAATCCCCTTACTACCCCTAGATACTTGAGCGAAACGGCCAACCCTAGGGGTATCCCGATCCAACTCTGCTGATCGTTGATCTGACGGCCACGCGCCTTCCTCATCCGTAGCTTCGCCTCGATGCAAGCCTCAGGATGCCGCCACGTGCCGCCCAATCGACCGCCGCGCCTACCTCGTGGATAGCCTCGCCTCAGCGCCAGCCTCTCCACGCCGCCACGCGTCGACCGTCCTTTTTGCGGACCTCCCCCCGGTTTTGAGGCCGAAACCGGGAAACCTGGGCCTTCCCCCGGTTTTGAGGCCGAAACCGGGAAACCTGTCCTTAGGCTGAGTTTTGTGACCCAAACTCAGAAACCCGCACGCCCAGGTTTTGTGGCCCAAACCTGGAAACCGTCCTTGCCGAGTTTTGAGGCCCAAACTCGGAAACCGGCCACCCCGAGTTTTGAGGCCCAAACTCGGAAACCGTCGAGGGTAGCTTTTCGAGGCTCAGCTACCGAACCCGTGCCGTAGACGGGATGTGGTTTGCACACCCCGAGTTCCAGCACCGATGCCGGAGCATCTCCAGCCTCCACGCCGGGCAACCTCCCAACTCGGCCGATGCACCGCACATCCCCATGTACTCTTGCTTGTCAACGCCACGTGCCAGCTACCACAGCTGATCCTCAGGTCTCCTAGTCCGTCGGTCCAAGCTCCACGTCCGCCCTTCACCGCTCCCGGTCCGTCGGCACGGCACGTCCCTACTTGACCTTCACCTCACCTTCGACCACTGCCCGAGCTCCGCACCTGCACATCAACACAGCCAAGAGACATGTTGCCCGTTGATCGATCACTCATCACTCAGGAAGGGAACCACAAGGGCACTTATCAACCTTGTGTTCTCAATCTCCCCCTTGATGAGTGCATCGTCAACTCATAGTATTCGTAACCAGAATAAAAGGAAGCAGAATTAGATAGAAAGGGAAAAACTCACTCGAAATGTTCAAAAGCCAGAGAAAAGGCCGAAGAAGAACAATTCGAGATAAGCGAAGCTTGGTCCCCAAAGACATGGGCAACGGTTCGACACAACCAAGCAAAAGATCGGAGCGACAACTCATCAGAAGCAAAACTCGATCAAAATGAGAGCACAAAACTTGGTTCCCAAAGACATGGGCAACGGCTCGACGCAACCAAGTCAGAAACAAGCTAGTCCTCAAGAAGAGGCAGAATGGGCTCAACACCACTAGCTGGAAGCTTATAACTCAAAACAGGCAGAAAAACTCCCCCTTACTCAAAGAACTCCCCCTCAACAAGTGAAGCTTAAGTTGCAAATTGTCACCACAGAAAATCGAAATCTCATCTTCGAAAACATTCTCCCCCTTGGGGGCAATTTGCAAACAAAAGAGAGGGGAAAAAGCTCAAATAAGGCAAACGGAGCTAGGATATGCCTATCGGAGTCAAGAAAATGCACATGAGTCAAAAATGCATGTTAGCAGCTTCAAGTATATACTCGAAAGAGTGAAAGAATGCTCTAATGAATGCTAATTCGAATACATAGCAACATACACAAGTGCTAGCAAAGGCTCAAACTGATCACTGACAACAAAATATGAATACATAAGCTTAGTGAGCAGTTTTAAGCCATTAGAAAGGAGTTTCACCATGAAATTAGCACTAAGCATGTATAGACAGGAAGTCAAACAAGTGCTAAACATATATGTAAGGTGAACTACCCCTAGCAAGGTTCAACCATCATGCTATAGAGTGAAACGTAAACTTGTGTTTTTAGATTTTATCGGAGATATTTGCAGCGGTGTTTACACAAGTTTAAATTTAGCTTGTGATTGCGAGAGGTTGAAAACTTGTCATTGCCTAACTTTTCAACCGTGCTAAGCCTATGCATATGCAATCAGGAGCTTAAAGCATCGGTTTTGGTCTTACACTACACGGCTCAAGTTTAACTCAAGGTGCTATGAGAAACAGTCTCGATACCGTGATGTGCTGACAAAGCAATCCCATCTCGATCTTACCAATTCACTAAAACTTGGTTCATTCTAAGCAGATTATGAACAGTCCAAGCAAGTGAATGACTCAGAACTAGAGACATAGCAACCTAGCATATATGAAATAGCTCAAGTGATCTCAACACATCCTACACATGCTAGTTGTCAATCTCAATGGTGAACAAGAATCACGTTTTTAAGTTTATTCAACATGTTCAGCGTTCTGAAAGAAATAGCTTAGCTCACAAAATGTAACAGTGATCAAAGAGAGCCTAAGCTACAAGCATCATCATATATCATCGAAGCATACACTAATCAGAGCATAAATTCATTCTAAGGAATATAGACATGAAGCTTGAAGTAAAAGATGTATGCATGATGAAGTCAGAATCAGAGCCAAATCAAAAACAGAAAGACTCAAGACCCAAAAACAAAAAGGATCAGAAAGTCAGATTATAGTACAACAGGCAAAATGTTTCCCCCAATTAAAAGGGGAAACATACACCAAGCTCACCTCTCAACCTAGCAAAAGTTGAGAGATCCAAAGGCTTGGTGAAAATATCCGCAACCTGGTTATGAGTGTCTACATGCCTAAGATCAATGTCGCCTTTCTCATAGTGATCACGAAGAAAATGAAAGCGAACATCGATGTGCTTGGTCTTGGAGTGAAGAACAGGGTTCTTTGCTACACTAATGGCAGAAGTGCTGTCGCAAAGCAAAGGGACCCGACTGAAATCTAGACCAAAATCATGCAATGTAGCAACCATCCATAAAAGCTGCGAAGCACAAGAAGCAGCGGCAACATACTCGGCTTCTGTAGTAGACTGGGCTACGCTCGACTGTTTGCGAGAAGACCACGAAACCAAAGAAGACCCAAGAAACTGACACGTCCCAGAAGTAGACTTACGCTCAAGCCGACAGCCGGCAAAATCTGCATCGGAATAACCACAAAGCGAAAGAGTCGAAGAAGAAGAGTACCAAAGTCCGAACTCAGGAGTGTATCGGAGGTACCTCATGATGCACTTGACCGCTTGCTTGTGGGAAGTCCGAGGGGACGCCTGAAAATGAGCGCACAGACACACAGAGAACTGTATATCTGGCCTCGTTGCCGTCAGGTACAGAAGCGAGCCAATCATGCTTCTGTACTCCTTCTGGTCAACCGGCTCTCCGTCCTGGTCCGCGTCCATCGCCGCAGTCGTCGGCATGGGCGTCGTAAGAGGCTTGGCCTCGCCCATGTCGAATTTCTTCAGGATATCCTTCGTGTACTTTCCTTGATGCACAAAAGTCCCATCTCGGGTTTGCTTAATTTGCAACCCGAGGAAGAAAGTCAACTCGCCCATCATACTCATCTCGAACTCCCTGCTCATAGTATCTGAAAACTTTGCAACAAGCGCATGAGAGGAGCCACCAAAGATGATATCATCCACATAAATCTGGACTAACAGGGTATCGTTGCCTTGCTTGAGGAGAAACAAAGTTCTATCAACCCGTCCCATTTTGAAACCCTTGGAGAGTAAAAAGTTTTTCAAACGATCATACCACGCTCTCGGGGCTTGTTTCAAACCATACAGCGCTTTTGAAAGTTTATAAACATGGTTTGGAAACTTGGGATCCTCAAAGCCAGGGGGTTGCCTAACATAAACCTCTTCCTCTATATACCCATTCAAGAAGGCACTCTTGACATCCATCTGGTAAAGCTTAAAACCCTTCGAAGCAGCAAAGGCTAGAAGGATTCTAATGGCTTCTAAACGGGCTACAGGGGCAAAGGTTTCATCATAGTCTATACCCTCTTTCTGGCAGAAACCCTGGGCTACTAGCCTAGCCTTGTTCCTCACTACCATCCCATCCTCACCCTCTTTGTTTTTGAAAACCCATTTGGTACCTATAGGGTGGCATTGTGGTGGAGGTGGAATTATGGTCCAGACTTTGTTTCGCTCAAAGTTTTCTAGCTCCTCATGCATGGCATTGACCCAGTTAGAATCAGAAAGTGCGTGTCCAACATCTTTGGGCTCAAAAGACGCAACGAATGCAGAATGAGCAAAGTGGGAGATTTCATACGCTCGCGACCGCGTGACTCGCTGGTCGATGCCGCCGATCATCTGTCGTGAGGGGTGAACTTGCTGAACGTTTCGGGGCGCTTGCCTCGCCGAAGTCGCCTCCCCCTCGCCAGATGCTGTCGCTCCCTCAGGTGCAGCGGGTGCTCGCTGGAGAGGTGGCTCTAGAGCACCCCAAGAAGAAGACGTAGTGGGATCTGGTCCTCGAGCTGAAGTAGACGTCGCAGGGTCGATGGGGGCAGCCAGTGGAGTTGGCTCGGGATCACCCCGATCGGCATTCTCCTGCTCCTCCTCCACAAAGATGGTCTCTCCCATCTCCTGTTCTCCTGCAACCTCAAAAGCAGAAGAAACACAAGGCATAGTTTCGTCGAATGTGACCTCGCAGGTCTCCACTATCTGGTTAGTTACAAGGTTAAGAACTCGATAAGCACGTGAATAAGAGGCATAACCAAGAAACACCCCATTGGCAGAGCGAGATTCAAATTTATCCAAATTGTCTTGCTTCAGGATAAAGCACTTACACCCAAACACCCGAAAATGAGACACCTTGGGTACTCGTCCAAAACGCAACTCATAAGAAGTCTTTTTCATTAAAGCACGAAGAAAGATGCGATTTTAAACATGGCAAGCGGTGTTGATCGCCTCGGCCCAAAAACGCCTAGGAGTCCTATGCTCATCGAGCATCGTCCTGGCCATCTCAACAAGGGTCCGGTTCTTGCGCTCAACAACACCGTTCTGCTGAGGGACATAAGGAGAAGAGAACTGATGCTCGATTCCATTAGAAGAACAGAAAGAGGCAAACTGAGAGTTATCAAACTCCGTACCATTATCGCTACGAATAGCTCTAATGGTATCAGGGGGAAACTCAGTTTTCAACTTCAAGATTAAGTCACGAGCAAAAGAAAACGCTTCATCCTTACCCTCCTTAAAAAATACCCAAGAAAACCTCGAAAAATCGTCAACGATCACTAGAACGTACCACTTCCCACCCGCTGAGCAAACCCGAGCTGGATCGACTGTGTCCATGTGAAAAAGCTCGCCGGGTCGCTTTGTCATCACCTGAGTAACAGGTGGGTGAGAAGCAGCAACCATCTTCCCGTGACGACACGGATGGCAAACAAGGTCCTTCTGAAACTTAAGCTTGGGCAATCCTTGGATTAGGCCAAGTGAGCTAAGCCTTGCAAGCAAGTCAAAACTCAGGTGACCGAGCCTCCTATGCCACTTCCACAAATCAGAAGAAGGACCAGCCATCAAACACCTAGCAGAGCCGAAGGACTGAGAAAAGTCGGCTCTGAAAACACGGCCAAAAGGGACAATCCGACAAACAAGATCTCCCCGAGGGTCTAAAACGCGACTCAAAGCCTTCTTAAAGCGCACTTCACAATCATCCTCAAGAAGTTGCGAAACAGAGAGCAAGTTGAAATGCAAATTTGAAACCAAGGCAACATTCTTCAGGACAAAGTTCTCATTGAGCCGAATGGCTCCCTGAGAAACAACCTTACCTCTACTATTATCCCCGAAAGTGATGTACTCCTTGTGCATCACGGGGCTAAGGCTGGAGAACCATTCCTTCTTTCCGGTCATGTGGCGCGAACACCCGGAATCCATGAGCCACATGTTCTCCAACCGAAGTTCCTGCATCAATAGAAAGGCAGGAAGTGAGCATATGGCACAACACTGGGGTTAGTATACTGAGAAGGATACCAGTGCTGTGTCATAGGCCCAGAAAAAGTGTTAGCAGCAACACCAAACTGTCCTCGTCCCATGGGTGGATAGCGATCACCATCAACCTGAAAGGGTGGTCCGCTATGGAACGGAAAACCTCCAAACTGACCTACCTGTCCCATCTGAGCAAAGCGATCACCACCATACTGAAAAGGTGGTCCGCTATGGGACTGAGCAGCAAAACCTCTTACACTCGGCTCCCGATCGTATTGAGAACGACCGGAACCGCGACGGGCACAACCACCACCCTGTGGTCTAGCTGCCTGGGGCCTAGCTACCTGAGAGAGTACACCTCCAGGTCTAGCACCCTGCCTCTGAACTCCCCGACCTTGCACACCATGGAGAGGGTGGTGCCTAGCCTGGTTGTTCAGCTCCAACTCCTTCCTAGCGTCTCTCTTCCTCCGAAAGCAAAACTCAGCTAGGTGACCCTCACGGTGACAGTACTCGCACTCAAACCTCACCACTCTCTTGGGTTGTTGGTTCCTATTGTTGCGAGGGTTCTTCACTCTGGCTGGCTGCTTGCCCTTCGGAAGGAGATCACTAGAGACATCAGGAAGGGTGTCAAGTGTGTTCCTAAGATGGTTAGGTTTTGGAGCCCACACTTGCTTGCGAGGTGGAGCCTTGGGAGGTTCATCAAGGATGCCATCCTTGGTGATAGGCTTAGGAGGCTCAGGTGGGGTGATCTTGGTAAGCTTAGGGATAGCGGATGGTTTCTCACTCGGGTTCACTCCGCTAAACTCACCGATCTTACCAAAGGTACTAGCGCCCTTCCCACCTGAAGTAAAGCCTACTCCCGAGCAATCAGTTCCCCTCTTGAACTGACTGATCATCATGCCCAACTGCGGCTCACTGCATGACACCCAACTTAGGATGGACCGAAGGTATGTGTTTTCCTCCTCGGTTTGCATCTTTTCATGCCGACAGTTGGCAATCTCAAGCTCCATCCCCACGCATCGCTCACATGGAGCGGACAAGGTGCTAACTGAGCTGGCCTTCAAGGCTTCAGCAAGCTTGGCATTAACTCCTGCCAACTCAGTTCGCAAGCTAGGACAAAGCTTGCACGCACCCAGCAAAGAAGGCCTAGCCTTCACTTCCTCCAGCTCTATCTTCAGGGAGGGACACTCTTTGCAATCACCCACCAAGTCTAGCCTACTCTTCAGCTCATCATACACCTCAATCAAAGAGGCATACTTGGTTTGCAGGGTGGCAAAGCTTGTCATATGCATCATGCACTCCTCACACTCCTCCACATCGACCACCTTCACCTCGGACCTAGCAATCTCAAGTTCCTTACGCGCCTCTTTCAACTTAGCCTTAAACTCAACGCGCTCTTGGAACACTTCTGTAAGCCTCTTCTCCAAGACACCGACCAAATCCACAAACCTATCCCACTCCTCAGTGAGACGATCGACTTCAGAAGAATTTGGTACCTCAGAAGCGTTGCCGTCGTCGTCGTCGTTGTGAGCGTCATCGGTGTCCTCTGCCTGGTGCTTGCGGTCCTCTTCATCCAAGGCCATGGTGCAAAAGCCCTTGGAGGAGTTGCCGAAGAAGCAGAGTCCGTTGAAGCGATCCTCCATCTTGTGCTCGTACTCGTCATCGCTGGAACCGTCGTCGAAGGTTTTCTCGCCATCGCCGATGGTGGCGAGGAAAGCACGTTTGCCGGCGTCGAAAGCCTTCTCCATGTCCTCTTGGCGGTAGAAGTCGTTCTTGTTATTCTTCCCGGCCTTGTTCTCCGGCTTGCCCTTGCGCCTGAAGTTGCGGTTCTTGCCGGGGAAGTTCTTGACGTTCTTGGGGCAGTTCGCCATGAAGTGGTCTAGATCACCACACTTGTAGCAGCCCTCGCGTGCGCCACCACGCCGGTGATTCAGGCGGTTGTTGTGAAACCGCGAGAACCGGGTGATGGCGAGGGCGAGCTCATCATCTCCCAGCGCCTCCAACTGCTCCTCCGTGACTGTATGCAAAGAAGACAACGCGACAAGAGGAGGTGAAGCGTCAGCAGAGAAAGTCGATCCACCTGTGCCTGAGACCAAAGCCATGGTGTGTGAAGATGGGTTCTTCAGCTTGGCCTGAGTCAGGTGATCGATCTCAGTAGACTTGAGCTTGCTGAATAGCTCGTCCACGGTGAGGGTGTCGTAAGTAGGAGACTCCATGATGGTCGACACCTTTACCTCTCATACCCTCCGATCCAGGGCGTATAGCAACTTGAGAGCCCTCTCATGATCGTCATAGGGTAGGTTGGCCCGATTGGCACGCATCTTGTTCACAATCGTTTGGAAACGTGCGAACATGGCGTCAATCGTCTCTCCCTCCAACTGAACAAAGTTCTCGTACTCTCGCTTGTAGGTCTCGAAGAGTCTGGTCTTAACATGAGCGGTTCCCTCGTGATAGCTTTGAAGCTTCACCCAGATCTCTCGTGCCGTCTCAAGCTCTGAGATACGTTCG
>VDCT01000791.1:0-17102 GCA_009763385.1 Coix lacryma-jobi var. lacryma-jobi | reverse complement strand
CTTTCTTCTCTCTTTTCTGTCATAGAGGAGCAGTTGGAGTCTTTGGGGGATGACGAGTTGGCTTTGCTTGCCAACCGGTTCTCGCGGTTCCACAACAACCGCATGAACCGTCACCGTGGAGGAGGACGCTCAGGATGCTTTGAGTGCGGCGACCCTGACCACTTCATCGCCAACTGTCCCAAGAAGAACAAGCACTCTGGGAAAGGCGATCATGGGCACAAGTACGACTCTGGCAAGCACAAGGAGAAGGACGTCCCCGCGAGGCACAAGCGGAGGGGCGGCTTCGACAAGGAGTACATCAAGAAGAAGTACTTGGAGAAGGCCCATGCTGAGCAGCGTGTGTTCTTCGCCACGCTCAGTGACGTCGACGGATCGGATGACGACTCCGCTGGCTCAAGCGATGACAAGTCCGGGAAGAAGAAGAGGATCGAGGACGAGCTGAACGACCTCTGCTTCTTCGCCGACGACGAGGGCTTCTGCACCATGGCCCTTGGTGATGAGGTCGACGGCAAGCTGGAGGACACCCCTCGGAACGACGACGACGACGATGACACCTCCCAGGTATCTCTGACCCACGATGAGCTTTCTGCTGAGGTCGAGAAGCTTACTGCCGCCTTGCTTAGTCAGGATAAGCTGCTTAGGCGTGCCGCTAGAGAACGCAAGGAGTTTAGGCAGAAGTGGGAGGACACGGTGAAGAAGCTTGAGTTTGCCAAGTCCACCATGGTCGTGTCTGAAGAAGGTGAGTGTGAGATGTGCACCAAGCACATGACTGACCTTCTCACTTTGAGAGGTAAGTATGCTGCCTTGGTAGGTGAGGTGGATGACCTCCGGGCTAGACCCTTGTTGTTGGGTGCGTGCAAGACTTGTCCTGGCTTACAATCCGAGTTGGCAGAGAAGAATGCCAAGATTGAGTCTCTTGAGAAGGCCAGCTCGGGTAGCACTTGTGTGGCTAGGTGCGCTTTGTGCGAAGTTTTGGAGATGGAAATTGCCAATGTGAAGCATGGCAAGATGCAAACCGAGGAAGAAAACACATACCTTCGAACCATCTTGTCATGGGTGTCATGTAATGAGCCGCAGCTTGGGATGATGATCGCGCAGTTTAAGCGTGCTGCTGGAGGTCCTGGTGTTGGTTTTGCTCCGGGTGTTGATCTCTCATCTTTTGGGAAGATTGGGGAGTCGAGTGGTCTGAACCCAAGTGAGAAGCCTAACTCCACCACTATTCCCAAGCTTACCAAGCTTCCACCCAAAGAGCCTCCTAAGCCTAACACCAAGGACAGAGTGTTTGAGGAACCTCCGAGAGCTCCACCCAAGAACCAAGTGTGGCATCCCAAACCTAACCACCTCAAGAACAAGCTGGACACAATGCCACCTATCCAGGAGGAGCTTATGCCACAGAAGGGCAAAGTGATCCACACCCACAACCGTGAGTACCAACAACCCCCTATGAGAGCAGTGAGGTACCATTGTGAGCACTGTGGGAGATATGGACACTTAAGTGAATTTTGCTTTAGGCGCAAGAGAGAGGAGCGCCGTGCCAGGGAGATGAACAATGCGGACATGTACCATCCTTTCCATGATGTAGATGTGCCGAATGTTCATAGGAGAGCTCCGAGGAGAGCTGCTAGGCCTAGAGGTGCAGTGCCTCAAGGTCCTAGGCGTTAGGGAGGTGTTGCCCGACGTGGTCTTGACTTTGCAGGATACAGACCCCGTGGCGGAGGCTTTGTTGAGCGTTTCCCTCCACCGCGTTTTGAGTATCGCGATGGACGCTCTTTCCTTAGCGAACCATGTCTTCCTATGCGTGGTGATCGCTTTCCCCGTAGACGTGCTAGGAATGGTTTTTCTGCTAACCGTTCTTTTGAGCAGTCGGCCCAACACTGGTATTCCCCTTATTTCACTAACCCCAGTGTTGGACCGTATGCTCACCCTATGTCTTTTTATTGATGTAGGTAAAATGATTGGAGAACGTTTGGTTGGTGGATTCCAGTTGCTCGAGGCACATGACCGGAAACGCCAAGTGGTTCTCCAGTCTTAGTCCTATTGCCGGGAAGGAGTTTATCACCTTCGGCGATAATAGCAAAGGTAAAGTGTTGTCTCGAGGGTCGGTGCGAGTTAATGAGCATTTTGTGTTGCGCGATGTTGCTCTTGTTTCTAACTTGCATTTTAACCTTCTTTCTGTTTCGCAACTTTTCGATGATGACTATGAGATTTGTTTTAAACCGAATCTCAGTCGTATTTTGGATCCTCAGGGCAATCTTGTGTGTTTGATTTTGCCCTTTGGAAAAGTCTTTCGTGCAAATTTCTCAGAGTCTTTTGGCACTTCTCGTTGTCTTGTGGCTGGACCTTCCTCCTCTGAACTTTGGAAGTGGCACAGGAGACTTGGACATTTGAGCTTCGACTTGCTTGCAAGGCTTAGTTCACTTGGCGTAATCCGAGGATTGCCCAAGCTACATATGGAGAAGGATCTTGTTTGCCACTCTTGTAGACATGGGAAGATGGTTGCCGCTCCCCACCATCCAGTGACTCAGGTCATGACCAAGCGCCCTGGAGAGCTTTTGCACATGGACCTTGTTGGTCCGGCTCGGGTGAGCTCGGTTGGGGGGATGTGGTATGTGCTTGTTGTTGTTGATGACTTTTTGAGATATTCGTGGGTTTTCTTTTTAGCTGAGAAGACCGAGACTTTCTCCTTTACTCGCAATCTGATTTTGCATCTTCACAACGAGTTTCCTTTGAACTCGATGCGAGCTATTAGGAGTGATAATGGTTCTGAATTCAAGAATTCGGATTTTGAGAAGTTTTGTAACTCCTTTGGTTTAGAGCATCAGTTTTCTTCCCCCTACACACCGCCCCAAAATGGTGTTGTAGAGAGAAAGAATCGTACCCTTGTTGAGATGGCCAGGACGATGCTCGATGAGCATAGGACTCCTAGGCGATTTTGAGCCGAAGCCATGAACACTGCATGCTATATTTCCAATCGCATTTTTCTCCGAGCTTTCTTGAAAAAGACTTCTTATGAGTTGCGTTTTGGTAGACAACCCAAGGTGAGTTATTTTAGAGTCTTCGGTTGCCACTGTTTTATTCTTAAGAAAGGCAACCTGGACAAATTTGAGTCTCGTTCTTCTGACGGTGTATTTTTGGGTTATGGTACTCACACTCGCGCATATCGTGTACTTAACCTTGATACTAACCGAGTCATGGAGACATCTGATGTCACCTTAGACGAGACCACGGTTTGTCCTTCTTCTCGTTTTGAGTGTGTAGGTGATCATGAGGTTGGTGAACCTCTTTTTGATGATGAGGACGAGGATGCTGAAGGCATGGGTGACCCAGCATCGCTTCCACCTACTGTGCCACAAGGAGCGGCTTCTACTACGACTCACGGCCCCGACACTTCTTCTTCCTGGGGGCCGTGGGATCCGCCACCCCGAGCGGTACCTTTTGTACCCGGGGAGGCACCAGCTGCTGTTGAGGGGGAGATTACTTCTGCTCGGGAGGCACCACGACACATTCAGCGCTAACACCCGCCTCAACAGATGATCGGCAGCATCGACGAACGTGTCACTCGGTCCAGGTCACAACAAATCTCTCACTTTGCTCATTCTGCATTTGTTGCTGATTTTGATCCCCGAGATGTTGGACACGCTTTGACGGATCCAGATTGGGTCAATGCCATGCATGAGGAGTTAGAAAATTTTGAGCGAAATCGGGTTTGGGTTTTGGTTCCACCTCCTCCAGACTGTAATCCTATTGGGACAAAATGGGTTTTCAAAAACAAACAAGGAGAGGATGGCCACATTGTGAGGAACAAAGCGAGACTTGTGGCCAAGGGTTATAGTCAGAAGGAGGGGATAGACTATGAGGAGACTTTTGCTCATGTAGCTCGTTTGGAGCCTATTAGGATACTCTTGGCTTTTGCTGCATCCAAAGGTTTCAAACTTTTTCAAATGGATGTCAAGAGTGCCTTCTTAAACGGCTACATAGAAGAAGAGGTTTATGTTGAACATCCCCCCGGTTTGGAAAATCTCAAGTTTCCAAACCATGTTTTCAAACTCCACAAAGCTTTATATGGTTTGAAACAAGCCCCTAGAGCCTGGTATGATAGGTTGAAAACCTTTTTGCTTGCTAAGGGTTTTAAAATGGGATGTGTGGATAAAACACTCTTTCTCCTCAAGCAAGGCAAAGACACTCTCTTGGTCCAGATTTACGTGGATGATATCATTTTCGGTGGTTCGTCTCACGCTTTGTTTGCCAAGTTTGCAGATACTATGAGCACGGAGTTCGAGATGAGTATGATGGGCGAGCTGACTTTCTTTCTCGGATTGCAAATTAAGCAATCTCGAGAAGGGACATTTGTGCACCAGGGCAAGTACACCAAGGACTTGCTGAAGAGGTTCGATATGGGTGAGGCCAAGCCTCTCCCAACACCCATGTCGACCACGACGGCCCTGGATGCGGACAAGGATGGAGAAGCTGTGGACCAGAAGGAGTACCAAAGCATGATCGGGTCGCTGCTTTACCTGACGGCGACACGCCCGGACATCCAGTTCGCTGTGTGTCTGTGCACACGCTTTCAGGCATCGCCACGCACTTCTCACTGTTAGGCAGTCAAGCGCATTTTCAGGTACCTTCGTTTGACACCTGAGTTTGGGATTTGGTATTCAGCTTCCTCCACCCTCTCCCTTTGCGGTTATTCCGATGCCGATTTTGCTAGTGACAGTGTTGAGCGCAAGTCCACTTCTGGGACTTGCCAGTTTATTGGTTCTTCTCTTGTATCGTGGTCTTCTCGCAAGGAGTATAGTGTCGCTCAGTCTACCACATAGGCTGAATATATTGCTGCGGCTAGCTGCTGTTCTCAGTTGCTTTGGATGATGGCCACTTTGCATGATTTTGGTCCGAGCTTTTCTCGTGTGCCTTTGCTCTATGACAGCACGAGTGCTATTAGCGTTGCTAAGAACCCCGTGCATCACTCGAAGACCAAACACATTGATGTGCGCTTTGTGTTGCGCGATGTTGCTCTTGTTTCTAACCTGCATTTTAACCTTCTTTCTGTTTCGCAACTTTTTGATGATGACTATGAGATTCATTTTAAACCGAATCTCAGTCGCATTTTGGATCCTCAGGGCAATCTTGTTTGTTTGATTTCGCCCTTTGGAAAAGTCTTTTGTGCGAATTTCTCGGAGACCTTTGGCAGTTCTCGTTGTCTTTTGGCTGGACCTTCCTCCTTTGATCTTTGGAAGTGGCATAGGAGACTTGGTCACCTGAGCTTCGACTTGCTTGCAAGACTTAGTTCACTTGGCCTAATCTGAGGATTGCCCAAGTTGTCCATGGAGAAGGATCTCGTTTGCCATTCTTGTAGACATTGGAAGATGGTTGCCGCTCCCCACCATCCGGTGACTCAGGTCATGACTAAGCGCCATGGAGAGCTTTTACATATGGACCTTGTTGGTCCGGCTCGGGTGAGCTCAGTTGGGGGGAAGTGGTATGTGCTTGTTGTTGTTGATGACTTCTCGAGATATTCGTGGGTCTTCTTTTTAGCTGAGAAGACCGAGACTTTCTCCTTTGCTCGCAATCTAATTTTGCGTCTTCAGAATGAGTTCCCTTTGAACTCTATGCGAGCAATTCGGAGTGATAATGGCTCCGAATTCAAGAATTCGGATTTTGAGAAGTTTTGTTACTCTTTGGGTTTAGAGCATCAGTTTTCTTCCCCCTACACACCCCCTCAGAATGGTGTTGTAGAGAGGAAGAATCGGACCCTTGTAGAGATGGCCAGGACGATGCTCGATGAGCATAGGACTCCTAGGCGTTATTGGGCCGAAGCTATGAACACTGCATGCTATATTTCCAATCGCATTTTTCTGAGAGCTTTCTTGAAAAAGACTTCTTATGAGTTGCATTTTGGAAAACTGCCCAAGGTGAGTTATTTTCGGGTTTTTGGTTGCCATTGTTTTATACTCAAAAAGGGCAACTTGGACAAGTTTGAGTCTCGTTCTTCTGACGGTGTGTTTTTGGGTTATGGCACTCATACTCGTGCTTATCGTGTACTTAACCTTGACACTAACCGAGTCATCGAGACATCCGATGTCACCTTCGACGAGACCATGATTTGTCCTTCTTCTCGTTTTGAGCGTGCAGGTGACCATGAGGTTGGTGAACCTCTTTTCGATGATGAGGACGAGGATGCTGAAGGCATGAGTGACCCAGCATCCCCTCCACCTACTTTGCCACAAGGAGCGGCTTCTACGATGACTCACAGCCCCGACACGTCCTCTTCCTTGGGGCCGTGGGATCCGCCACCCCGAGCAGAACCTTTTGTACCCGGGGAGGCACCAGCTGCTGTTGAGGGGGAGATCACGTCTGCTCGGGAGGCGCCAAGACACATCCAGCGCTAGCACCCCCCTCAGCAGATGATAGGCAGCATTGACGAACGTGTCACTCAGTCCAGGTCACAACAAATCTCGCACTTTGCTCATTCTGCTTTTGTTTCTAATTTTGAGCCCCGAGATGTTGGACACGCTTTGATGGATCCGGATTGGGTCAATGCCATGCATGAGGAGTTAGAAAATTTTGAGCGAAATCGGGTTTGGGTTCTAGTTCCACCTCCTCCAGACTGTAAGCCTATTGGGACAAAATGGGTTTTCAAAAACAAGCAAAGAGAGGATGGCCACGTTGTTAGAAACAAGGCCAGGCTTGTAGCGAAGGGTTATAGTCAGAAGGAGGGGATAGACTATGAGGAGACTTTTGCTCCTGTAGCTCGTTTGGAGGCTATTAGAATACTCTTGGCTTTTGCTGCATCCAAAGGTTTCAAACTTTTTCAAATGGATGTCAAGAGTGCCTTCTTAAACGGCTACATAGAAGAAGAGGTTTATGTTGAACATCCCCCCGGTTTGGAA
This sequence comes from Coix lacryma-jobi var. lacryma-jobi, assembly GCA_009763385.1. NCBI lineage: Eukaryota > Viridiplantae > Streptophyta > Magnoliopsida > Poales > Poaceae > Coix > Coix lacryma-jobi. The sequence goes on along the minus strand of VDCT01000791.1, from coordinate 10,215 downwards.
AATCCCAAGTTTCCAAACCATGTTTTCAAACTCCACAAAGCTTTATATGGTTTGAAACAAGCCCCTAGAGCCTGGTATGATAGGTTGAAAACTTTTTTGCTTGCTAAGGGTTTTAAAATGGGATGTGTGGATAAAACACTCTTTCTCCTCAAGCAAGGCAAAGACACTCTCTTGGTCCAGATTTACGTGGATGATATCATTTTCGGTGGTTCATCTCACGCTTTGTTTGCCAAGTTTGCAGATACTATGAGCACGGAGTTCGAGATGAGTATGATGGGCGAGCTGACTTTCTTTCTCGGATTGCAAATTAAGCAATCTCAAGAAGGGACGTTTGTGCACCAGGGCAAGTACACCAAGGACTTGCTGAAGAGGTTCGATATGGGTGAGGCCAAGCCTCTCCCAACACCCATGTCGACCACGACGGCCCTGGATGCGGACAAGGATGGAGAAGCTGTGGACTAGAAGGAGTACCAAAGCAGGATCGGGTCGCTGCTCCACCTGACGGCGACACGCCCGAACATCCAGTTCGCTGTGTGTCTGTGCGCACGCTTTCAGGCATCGCCACGCACTTCTCACCGTTAGGCAGTCAAGCGCATTTTCAGGTACCTTCGTTTGACACCTGAGTTTGGGATTTGGTATTCAGCTTCCTCCACCCTCTGCCTTTGCGGTTATTCCAATGCCGATTTTGCTTGTGACAGTGTTGAGCGCAAGTCCACTTCTGGGACTTGCCAGTTTATTGGTTCTTCTCTTGTATCGTGGTCTTCTCGAAAGGAGTATAGTGTCGCTCAGTCTACCATAGAGGCTGAATATATTGCTGCGGCTAGCTGCTGTTCTCAGTTGCTTTGGATGATGACCACTTTGCGTGATTTTGGTCCGAGCTTTTCTCGTGTGCCTTTGCTCTATGACAGCACGAGTGCTATTAGCATTGCTAAGAACCCCGTGCTTCACTCGAAGACCAAACACATTGATGTGCGCTTTCATTTTCTGCGAGACCACCATGAGAAGGGTGATATCAATCTTCGCCATGTCGATACTCATCATCAGTTGGCTGATATTTTCACCAAGCCTTTGGACGAATCAACCTTTAATTGGTTGAGGGGTGAGCTTGGCGTGTGTTTCCCCTTTTAGATGGGGGAAACATTGAAGGACCGAGAAGCTATCCGAAAGCGACCAGAGGGGGGGTGAATGGGAGCTTCAAAATTTCCTTACGGAAACTAGATGCCACTGTCCCAAACCCAACCCCAAAAGCGAAACCTAGAGCTTGCTAATGTCCACGACCCTAGATGTAGGGTGGATGCTTCCTAGAAGCACAGCGGGACACTAGACAACCCTAGAAAGCCAACGCAAAAGACGGAAATCAAATCCGTCAACGAACGAACGAGCCGCGAACGAAAACGCGCGAAACTGGATCGACCGGACTCTGGCCAGCGTCCGGTCAGCAGGGACCGGACGCGTCCGGTCAACAAAAATCGGCTCTGGAACCTTACTGTTCGCGACCGGACTCACGAGTACGGAGCGTCGGGTCGAGACCAGTGCGTCCGGTCAGAAGCAAACAAGAACACACGAGACTGCGCAGAAAAGCACTGACCGGACTCTGCCTGCGTCCGGTCGGTGAGCACCGGACGCGTCCGGTCGAGCGAAAACGATTTTTGGAGCTCTCTGGAACTGACCGGACTCTGTGAGATAGAGCGTCCGGTCGGTTCACCTGCGTCCGGTCAGATTCAAACACGCGCAGTGAACAGTAACTGAGGCGAGTCTGGTCACCCAAAGTGCAGAGCGTCCGGTCGCGTGCGTCCGGTCAAGCACAGAGACTTTGCACGAAAAGTTCAACCACCGGACGCTCGACTGGTGCGTCCGGTCAACCCGAGGCAGCGTCCGGTCACCCCGCGAATTCACTGTTCGTCCACCGATTCGACTAGAACTCACCCAAAACAAATCCTCTAGGGATCAAACTTGGTGAGTGAAGTCACAAGGAGGTTAGTGAGCTATCTCTAAGAGATCATGGCTCGAACCTAACTCCAAATCGGTGAATCGAAGAATTTCGGGGGAAGGGAGGAAAAGTGACCCGAAACGAAAAATCGATCGATCTCCTAGACCGTGAGGTTAGAGGATGATTCCTTCGGTGGAAAGAAGTGCCTCACGATCTGGAACAACTTGGTTCAAACGGAATTGCAAAAGATGAACCGAGCAAAGAGATCAAGCGACGGGAAAAACGTGGAGCAAAAGGATTCCGCGAAGAACACAAGCAAAACGGAAATCACAGCCACGAACTCGAATCAAGGACGCAAATCAAGCCATCGATCAGTGCTCCAAGGTGAGGATACGGCCTCACTTCCTCAAATCAACAGTACACAGAGTGGAGTCTCTCTGCGGATCTCAACTAGCTAAAGCAGGGGATGGGAGAGTGGAAACCCTAGGTGCTAGGAAGCAAAAGACTGCGCTAACTGAGATAGGGAGGAGGGTGTCTCCCCTAGACTACTTATACTAACCTAGCCTAAGCCTATTTCCTACTCTACCCCTCACTACTGTATTTACAGAGCGGACCAGCCTAACCCTAAGGCTATTCTAGTCCACCCGCTGGTGGTAGGTAGATCCGACGGCCACGCCCGCACGGTCTTCCGCGTCGCCTCCACGCAACCTTCAGATCGCCGCCACGTGCCGCCACCACTCTGCACCCCCGGTTTTGTGGCCCAAACCGGGAAACCAGCCTTTTCCATCAGCCCCCGGTTTTGAGGCCCAAACCGGGAAACCAGCCTCCAGCCCGAGTTTTGTGGCCAAACTCGGAAACCGTCCGCGCCCGAGTTTTGAGGCCCAAACTCGGAAACCGGCCCACGCCCAGGTTTTGAGGCTCAACCTGGAAACCCAGCACCCAGGTTTTGAGGCCCAAACCTGGAAACCGTCCACCGTTGGTTTTTCTCGGGCTCTACCAACAAACCGGCGTCGTAGAGGGGATGCACCGCCTGTGCACCCCTTCCACCGACATGATCGCACTTCTCCGCTTGTCGCTGTCGCAGGCTGCCAGCCACCACAGCTGATCCTCCGGCCTCCAGTCCATCAGTCCAAGTCCACGTCCGCCCTTCACCGTCCGATACATCGGCATGGCACGTCCGCCGCACGGCACGCCCATCCTTCATCGCGCCCGGTCCGTCGGCACGGCACGTCGCAACTTGACCTTCACCCGCCATCGATCACTGTCTCCGAGCTCGACACCTGCACAACACAAGCCAAAGAACATGCGCATCATCTCCGTTGACAATCACTCATCACACAGAGACTCGGCATACACCCATGTATCCGCAATCTCCCCCTTGATGAGTGCATTGTCAACTCCACAACAAATCATGAATAAGAAGAAGGAGGTAGGAAGGAGTGGGAAGAGAAAACCCAACCAAATGACCCAAAAGCCTTAACAAAAGCCAAAGAAGGTCAAGTGGATGAAGCAAAAACTTGGTCCCCAAAGACATGGGCAACGGCTCGACGCAACCAAGCAAAGCAAAGCTAGCCCTCAAGAAGAGGTAGAACAGGCTCAACACCGCTAGCAGATACCAATTGAAGATCGGAGGACAACAGAAGCAAAATGCTAGTCCCTCAAGATAGAGGCACAGAGGCTCAACACAACTAGCAAGAAAATCACTCCGAACCAATTGGAAATCAACCCAAACCGAATGGGAAAGCACACCAGACGATACCAATTGAAAGCCAAATGAAAAAGCTTATGAAAGCTCATGAAAAGCTAGGAACGTTTGCTAGTCCCTCAAGACAGAGGTAACGGCTCAACACAACTAGCAAACTCCCCCTCGACAAATGCAAGCAACTAGGACAAAAGATTCTCCCCTTAGTTGATCAACACAGGAGCATATGATTTGCATAAATTTCTCCCCCTAGTTGAAAATGCACTTATCAAGGCCAAAAGGTATCGGAGAAGCAACTCCCTTCACATAAACTCCCCCTGAACACAAGATCTTCTTCCAAAATGCATATGAAGTCAAAATGCAAGTTAGGAGCTTCAAGTATATAGTCAAAAGAGTGCAAAGATGCTCTAATCAGTATAGCTCCAACATCTCAATTAAGCACTCAAATAGCAAAGGCTCAAACTGATCACTTATACGAAATATGAAGCATATGAGCATGTGAGCAGTTTTAAGCCAAGAGGATAGTCACCATCAAAATAGCACTAGACATGTATAGAAGGAATCCAAACAAGTGCTAAGCATATATACAAGGTGAACTACCCCTAGCAAAGTTCAATCATCATGCATAGGAATGAAGCATATACTTGTGATTTCAAATTCATATCGGAGTTGCAGCGGTAAGAGAATTCACAAGTTCATTTTTAGCATGTGATTGCGAGAGGTTGAAAGCTTGTCATTGCCTAACTTTTCAACCGTGCGAAGCCTATGCCGAAGCAATCAGAAGCTTAAAGCAACGGTTTCGGTCATACACTACATGGCTCAAGTTTAACTCAAGGTGCAATGAGAAACAGTCTCAATACCATGAGGTGTTGACAAGCAATCCCATCTCGATCTTTTCAATTCAACAATACTTAGTTCAGATTTTAAGCAAGTTATGAACAACCAAGCAAGTGAATGACTCAGAACTAGAGACATAGCAACCTAGCATATATGAAAAGCAGGAATGGACTCAACACACCCTACACATGCTAGTTGCATATCTCAATGGTGAACATTTTCAGATTTATATACATTAGGCATAATTCACCATTCCAAAAATAGCTCGCTCATAACATGTAACAGTGATCAGAAAGAGCATAAGCTACAAGCATCATCATAAGTATCGGAGCAATACTAACAAGAGCATAATTACATTCTAGTGAATATAGACATGAAGCTCAGAATGTAAATGCGTATGCCCGACACAAAACTGAAAGAAAGAAGATACCAAATGGAAAGACTCAAGAAACTCAAAAGAAAAGAGCCTCAAAATAAAAGAGTCAGTCTGTACATCTCAAAATGCTTCCCCCATCTAAAAGGGGAAACACACACCAAGCTCACCCCTCAACCTATTAAAGGTTGGTTCGTCTAAAGGCTTGGTGAAAATATCAGCCAATTGGTGATGAGTATCGACATGGCGAAGGTCGATATCACCCTTCTCCTAGTGGTCTCGCAAGAAATGAAAGCGCACATCAATGTGTTTGGTTTTCGAGTGGAGCACGGGGTTCTTAGCAACGCTAATGGCACTCGTGCTGTCACAAAGCAAAGGAACTCGAGTAAAGCTCAAACCAAAATCACGCAAAGTGGCCATCATCCAGAGTAACTGGGAACAGCAGCTAGCCGCAGCAACATATTCAGCCTCCGTGGTAGACTGAGCGACACTAGACTGCTTGCGAGAAGACCACGATACAAGAGAAGATCCGATAAACTGGCAAGTCCCAGAAGTGGACTTGCGCTCGGTGCGACAACCAGCAAAATCAGCATCAGAAAAGCCACAAAGCGAGAGGGTGGAAGAAGCAGAATACCAAATCCCGAACTCAGGCGTGAAACGAAGGTACCTGAAGATGCGCTTCACGGCCTGACGGTGAGAAGTGCGTGGCGAAGCCTGAAAGCGCGCGCACAAGCACACGGCGAACTGAATGTCCGGCCGTGTCGCCGTCAGGTAGAGCAGCGATCCAATCATGCTGCGGTACTCCTTCTGGTCCACTGCTTCTCCATCCGTGTCGGCATCCAGGGCAGTCGTCGTCGACATGGGCGTCGGAAGAGGCTTGGCCTCACTCATGTCGAACCGCTTCAGCAAGTCCCTCGTGTACTTGCCCTGGTGCACAAACGTCCCCTCTCGGGATTGCTTAATTTGCAACCCGAGAAAGAAGGTCAGCTCGCCCATCATGCTCATCTCGAACTCCCTGCTCATAGTATCTGCAAACTTGGCAACCAAAGCGTGAGAAGAACCACCGAAAATGATATCATCCACGTAAATTTGGACCAAGAGAGTATCTTTGCCTTGCTTGAGGAGAAAGAGCGTTTTATCAACACATCCCATTTTAAAACCCTTAGCTAGCAAAAAGGTTTTTAATCTCTCATACCAGGCTCTAGGGGCTTGTTTCAAACCATACAAAGCTTTGTGGAGTTTAAAGACATGGTTTGGAAACTTGGGATTTTCAAAACCGGGGGGTTGCTGGACATAGACCTCCTCCTCAATGTAGCCGTTTAAGAAGGCACTCTTGACATCCATTTGAAAAAGTTTGAAACCCATGGATGCAGCATAAGCCAAGAGTATCCTAATAGCCTCCAAACGAGCTACAGGAGCGAAGGTCTCCTCATAATCTATCCCCTCCTTCTGACTATAACCCTTCGCTACAAGCCGGGCCTTGTTTCTCACAATGTGGCCCTCCTCTCCTTGCTTGTTTTTAAATACCCATTTTGTCCCAATAGGTTTACAGTCAGGAGGTGGTGGCACTAGAACCCAAACCCGATTTCGCTCAAAGTTCTCTAGCTCCTCATGCATGGCATTGACCCAATCCGGATCCGTCAATGCGTGTCCAACATCTCGGGGTTCAAAAGACGCAACAAAAGCAGAATGAGCAAAGTGCGAGATGTGCTGTGACCTGGAGCGAGTAACTCGCTCGTCGATGTCGCCGATCATCTGTTCAGGGGGGTGCTGGCGCTGGATATGTCGTGGCGCCTCCCGGGAAGAAGTGACCTCCCCCTCAACAGCAGCTGGTTCCACCCCGGGTACAAAAGGTACCGCGCGAGGTGGAGGATCCCACGGCCCCCAGGAAGAAGAAGTGTCGGGGCCGTGAGTCGTCGTCGAGGCCGCCCTTTGCGGCACGGCAGGTGGAGGGGGTGCTGGATCATCTATACCTTCAGCACCCTCGTCCTCATCATCAAAAAGAGGCTCTCCAACCTCATGATCACCTGCACGCTCAAAACGAGAAGAGGGACAAACAAGAGTCTCGTCGAAGGTGACATCTGATGTCTCCATGACTCGGTTAGTGTCAAGGTTAAGTACACGATAAGCTCGAGTGTGAGTGCCATAACCCAAAAACACACCGTCAGAAGAACGAGACTCAAACTTGTCCAGGTTGCCTTTCTTCAATATAAAACAGTGGCAACCAAAGACTCTAAAATAACTCACCTTGGGCTGGCGACCAAAACGCAACTCATAAGAGGTCTTCTTCAAAAACGCTCTCAGAAAAATGCGATTCGAAATGTAGCATGCAGTGTTCATAGCTTCGGCCCAAAAACGCCTAGGAGTCCTATGCTCATCAAGCATCGTCCTGGCCATCTCAACAAGGGTCCGATTCTTCCTCTCTACAACACCATTTTGAGGTGGTGTATAGGGGGAAGAAAACTGATGCTCCAAACCAAGGCGGTTACAAAACTTCTCAAAATCCGAATTTTTAAACTCGGAACCATTATCACTCCGAATAGCTCGCATCGAGTTCAAAGGGAACTCGTTCTGAAGACGCAAAATCAGATTGCGAGCAAATGAGAAAGTCTCGGTCTTCTCAGCTAAAAAGAAGACCCACGAATATCTCGAAAAGTCGTCAACAACAACCAAAACATACCACTTGCCACCAACCGAGCTCACCCGAGCCGGACCAACAAGGTCCATGTGTAAAAGCTCTCCGGGGTGCGAGGTCATGACCTTAGTCACCGGATGGTGGGGAGCAGCAACCATCTTCCCATGTCTGCAAGAATGGCAAACTAGATCCTTCTCCATCGAAAGCTTGGGCAATCCTCGGATTAGGCCAAGTGAGCTAAGTCTTGCAAGCAAGTCGAAGCTTAAATGACCGAGCCTCCTATGCCACTTCCAAAGATCGGAGGAAGAAGGACTAGCCAAAAGACAGCGAGAAGAACCAAATGATTCCGAGAAATTCGCACAAAAGACTTTCCCAAAGGGCGAAATCAGACATACAAGATCGCCCTGAGGATCTAAGATGCGACTAAGGTTCGGTTTAAAACGAATCTCATAGTCATCATCAAAAAGTTGCGAAACAGAAAGAAGGTTAAAATGCAGGTTAGAAACAAGAGCAACATCGCGCAACACAAAGTGCTCATTAACCCGCACCGTCCCACGAGACAATACCTTACCTTTACTATTGTCGCCGAAGGTTATGTACTCCTTTCCGGCGACCGGGCTAAGGCTGGAGAACCACTTGGTGTTTCCGGTCATGTGCCTCGAACAACCGGAATCCACCAACCAAACGTCCTCCAACCGTCTTACCTACATCAATAGAAAGACATAGGGTGAGCATACGGTCCAACACTGGGGTTAGTGAAATAAGGGTAATACCAGTGTTGGGCCGGCTGCTCAAAAGAACGGTTAGCAGAAAAACCATTCCTAGCACGTCTACGAGGGAAGCGATCACCACGCTGAGGAAAACGTGGTCCGCTGGGGAAGAAGCGCTCACCGCGATACTCAAACTGCGGTGGGGGAAAGCGCTCAACTAAACCTCCGCCACGGGGTCCATTACCTGCAAAAGCAGGACCCCGTCGGGTACGCTCTCTACGAGGTTTACGCCTAGGAGCCTGGGGCTCAACTGCTCTAGCGTCTCTCCTCGGAGCTCTCTCCTGCCTAGGCCTGGGACCCTGTCGTCCGGACCTAGCTGCTCTCCCCTGGGCCTTCGGTACATGTCCACCATGAGCTGGATGGTACATGTCCGGGTTCTCCATCTCCCGAGCCCTGCGCGCCTCTCTCCTGCGCCTAAAGCAGAACTCGCTCAAGTGGCCATCTCTCCCACAAAAATCACATTGGTACCTCACCGCACGCAAAGGGGGTTGTTGGTGACCAGAGCTGTGGGTGTGGCTCACTTTGCCTTTGCCCTTCTGTGGCAACTCCTCACGAATGGGTGGCATAGCATCAAGCTTGTTTCTGAGGTGGTTTGGCTTGGGTGCCCAAACTGGGTTCTTGGGAGGAGCTCTCAGGGGTTCCTCAACCACACCATCTTTGGTGATAGGCTTGGCTGGCTCTTTGAGTGGTAGCTTGGCAAGTTTGGGAGTAGTGGTGGAGTTGGGCTTCTCATATGGGTTCAGACCACTAGACTCTCCAATCTTCCCAAAGGCTGAGAGATCAACACTCTGAGCAAAACCTACACCAGGGGCACCAACAGCTCGCTTGAATTGGGAGATCATCATCCCGAGCTGCGGCTCACTACTGGAGACCCATGACAAGATGGACCGAAGGTATGTGTTTTCTTCCTCGGTTTGCATCTTGCCATGCTTTACATTGGCAATCTCCATCTCCAGGCCCTCACACAAAGCACACCTCAAGACACAAGTGCTATCTGAGCTGGCCTTGACTAAAGACTCAATCTTGGCATCCTTCTCTGCCAACTCAGATTGCAAGACAGGACAAGTCTTGCACGCACCCAACAGCTGCGGCCTAGCACGGAGCTCATCCACCTCTCCAACCAACGCAGCATACTTACCTCTCAGAGTGAGAAGGTCAGTCATGTGCGCGGTGCACGACTCGCACTCCGCCTCCTCCGACACAACCACGGTGGACCGAGCGAACTCAAGCTCCTTCACCGTGTCCTCCCACTTCTGCCTGAACTCCTTGCGTTCTCTAGCGGCACGCCTAAGCAACTTATCTTGGCTAAGGAGGGCATCAGTCAACTTCTCAACCTCAGAGGAAAGCTCGTCGTAGGTGAGAGATACCTGGGAGGTGTCGTCGTCGTCGTCGTTCCGAGGGGTACGCTCCGGCTTGCCGTCGACCTCATCGCCCAGCGCCATGGTGCAGAAGCCGTCGTCGTCGGCGAAGAAGCAGAGGCCGTTCAGCTTGTCCTCGATCCTCTTCTTCTTCTCGGACTCGTCATCGCTCGAGCTGGCGGAGTCGTCATCCGAGCCGTCGACGTCGCTGAGCGTGGCGAAGAACGCGCGCTGCTCAGCTTGCTGCTTCTCCAAGTACTTCTTCTTGATGTACTCTTTGTCGAAGCCGCCCCGCTTCTTGTGCCTTGGGGGAACGTGCTTCTCCTTGTACTTGGAGTCGCGCCTGTGGCCGTGATCGCCCTTCCCCAGATGCTTGTTCTTCTTCTTGGGGCAGTCGGCGATGAAGTGGTCGGGGTCGCCGCACTCGTAGCATCCCGTGCGTCCTCCTCCTCGACGGCGGTTCATGCGGTTGTTGTGGAACCGCGAGAACCGGTTGGCAAGCAAAGCCAACTCGTCGTCTCCCAAAGACTCCAGCTGGTCCTCTGTCACAGAAAAGAGAGAAGAAAGCGCAAAGCCAGCTGAGGGGTTAGAGGAAGAGCCGGAAACCAAA
>VDCT01000790.1:0-43153 GCA_009763385.1 Coix lacryma-jobi var. lacryma-jobi | reverse complement strand
AAGAAAGTGAGAAGTGACAACGGGACCGAGTTTAGGAACACCAACATAGAAGAGTATCTTGATGATGAAGGAATCAAGCATGAGTTCTCTGTTCCATATACCCCACAACAAAATGGGGTTGTGGAAAGGAAGAATAGAACTCTTGTTGAAGCTGCAAGATCTATGTTGGATGAGTACAAGACTTCCCATGGCTTTTGGGCGGAGGCGATGAACACGGCGTGTCATGCAATCAACCGCCTCTACCTTCACAAGCTAAGAGGGAAGATGCCATATGAGCTTCTAACCGGTAACAAATCGAAGGTGCACTACTTTAGAGTTTTTGGCTGCAAGTGTTTCATACTTAACAAGAGGGTCAAAAGTTCAAAGTTTGCACCTAAGGTACATGAAGGCTTTCTACTTGGTTATGGTACTAACGAACATGGCTATCGTGTATTCAATAATGCCACCAGCACTATTGTGTTAACGGTAGACGTGACTTTTGATGAATCCGACGGCTCCCAAAAGGAGCAAGTCAATGATGAGCTTGTAGGTAATGACCTGTCTCCATCCGAAGCTATCAAGAAGCTTGCAACCGGTGATGTGAGGCCCGTTGAAATTGAAGATGATGAAGATGATCCATCACACACTCCACAAGATTCTCATATCCATCATGTGCATCCAAATGTGCATGATGAAGCTTTCGCGACTCCGAATGGTGGTAGTGTGGATGATGTTCAAGTGATACATCAAGTTGATGATCAAGTACAAGCTCAACATGAAGTCTGACAAGAAGATGGGGACATCAACACGCATGATGAAGATGATGAAGATGGACCCATCCAAAGGAGATCACTTGTGCCACATCCAAGAGTTCATCATACAGTTCAACGGGATCATCCCGTTGACAACATATTGGGGAGCATACGGCGTGGGGTAACGACACGCTCTCGCTTAGCAAGTTTTTGTGAACATTACTTGTTTGTCTCCTCTTTGGAACCTCTTAGGGTGGAAGAAGCACTTGATGATCCGGACTGGGTGATGGCTATGCAAGAAGAGTTGAACAACTTCACTAGGAATGAAGTCTGGTCCTTGGTGGAAAGACCCAAGCAAAATGTGATAGGAACCAAATGGGTCTTCCGCAACAAGCAAGACGAGCATGGCGTGGTAACAAGAAACAAAGCACGGTTGGTGGCTCAAGGTTTCACTCAAATCGAAGGTTTGGATTTTGGGGAAACCTATGCACCTGTAGCTAGGCTTGAGTCAATTCGTATATTACTTGCCTTTGCCACTCACCATGATTTCAAGCTATACCAAATGGATGTGAAAAGTGCATTCCTCAATGGCCCCCTCTCCGAATTGGTATATGTGGAGCAACCACCGGGTTTTGAAGACCCAAAGTTTCCCAACCACGTCTACAAGCTCGACAAGGCGCTCTATGGGCTCAAACAAGCCCCTAGAGCTTGGTATGATTGTCTTAAGGACTTCCTACTCAAAAAGGGTTTTGAGATAGGAAGGGCCGATGCTACTTTATTTACTCGCAAAGTTGATAATGATATTTTTGTGTGCCAAATATATGTCGATGACATAATATTAGGTAGTACTAATGTGGTTTTGTGAGGAATTTAGTAGGATCATGACTAAAAGGTTCGAGATGTCCATGATGGGTGAGTTGAAGTATTTCCTTGGATTCCAAATCAAGCAACTCAAGGATGGCACGTTCATCAGTCAAACCAAATATACAAGAGACATGCTAAAGAAGTTTGAGATGGACAAGGCCAAACCCATCAAGACCCCCATGCCTACCAATGGACATCTTGATCTAAATGAGGATGGTAAGTCAGTGGACCAAAAGGTATATCGCTCTATGATTGGTTCATTACTTTACCTTTGTGCATCTAGGCCCGATATCATGCTTAGTGTGTGCATATGTGCAAGGTTTCAAGCTAATCCAAAAGAATGTCATATTATGGCCGTTAAGAGAATCTTTCGATACTTAGTGCACACTCCGAATCTTGGCTTGTGGTATCCCAAGGGCTCCACTTTTGATCTACTTGGCTATTCCGATTCGGACTATGCCGGTTGCAAGGTAGATCGAAAGAGCACTACCGGGACTTGCCAATTTATTGGGAGATCCTTGGTGTCATGGAGTTCTAAGAAACAAAATAGTGTTGCCCTATCCACCGCCGAAGCCGAGTATGTGGCGGCCGGCGCATGCTGTGTTCAACTACTTTGGATGAAGCAAACACTAAAAGACTTCGGATGTGAGGAAAACAAAATTCCACTTTTGTGTGACAATGAGAGTGCTATCAAGCTAGCCAACAATCCCGTAAACCATTCTCGCACAAAACACATAGACATCCGACACCATTTCTTGAGAGACCATGAAGCCAAAGGATATATCGCAATACGCCATGTGAGCACCGAAAAGCAACTAGCTGATATCTTCACAAAGTGTCGGTGTTTCGAACCCGGGGGTATGACACCAACGAGTAATATGATCGCGTGCTCTCTTCCTGGATGGTGATGCAAGATGACACAAGGGTTTATCCTGGTTCGGGCAAAGAATGCCCTACGTCCAGCGGGGGGAGGATGTTCTTGTATTACTTGCACCTAAGTGCTTGTACAGGGGCGAATACAAGCTCAGTGAGCGTGGACCAGAGTCCGGACTCGTGTATGTGTGTGTGGACTTGTGTGTGAAAGCGTGTGCGTAACCGTGGACTCGCGTCTTGTCTCTTGCGCGCGAAGGGCCCTGGCGTCCCCTTTTATAGAACAAGAGGAGGCCAGGGTTTACACAGGATTGACATGTACAACGCTCGATATGGCGAAGGGTAGGAACTCTGTCTTGTCGAAGTCACTGCAGCCAACGTGGGTGTTGATGTTGAGGCGTCCTTGATGCCTGGCCTCCATCCCGGGCGCGGACGTGGAGGCGTGGCGACATGGAAGCCATACAGCACCCATCCCGACATGTACAGGACACGACGGGGTCCCTCCGGGTCTTGGGGTACCTGTCCTCCAATAGCATGAAAGCAGTCAGGACTCGAGGGGCGCAGGGCCGGCCTCGAGGTGGCGCCTACGGGAGGCTCGAGCCCCCGCAGGTATGGGCAAGTCCCGGAACGCCCGGGCGTACAGCGGGATCCCAGGCCTCGGGGTGAAGCTCGAGCCTGCTACAGTGCGTGGTATGACTGAACAGCGCTGTACTTGTGCCTTTTTGCCCATGCTTGTGGTGAAAACGAGGTTTGACTCTGGCTCCGGTTCACTGTGGCACACGCTGTGTACCGGAGGACGTGACCGGAGTAAGAGGACGCATTAAATGCGTAGTATGAGGCTAGGACGGAGCGCCAGCCCGAGGCCTGGCTCAGAGGGCTCGGGCGAGACGGAGATTGAGCCCCCGCTTGAGGCCTGGCTTGGAGGGCTCGGGCGAGACGGAGAACGAGCGTTCGCCCGAGGCCTGGCTTGGAGGGCTCGGGTTAGCGGAGGTTGAGCTCCAGCTCAAGGCCTAGGGTGTGACGAGCCTCGAGGGATAGGCTATCGTGCTGGAGGGGCTCGAGGTCCCCGCGCGGGGTCCCGAGGAGCGGTGCACAGCTGTAGCGGGTTCGAGGGGTAGGCTACTAGGAGGCGGTCGGTAAGGTTTTGGCAAGTCGAAGCTCCCTGGCGGTGGGCCTATGTTGCAGGCTCCGAGGGGTTGGTTTCTTGGAAGGTTAGCCTAGCTGGGTTTATTAATTGGTGTTCTAGGTTTAACCTATTTGTTTGCGTTGATTGGGGGTACCCCTTTGGTGTTCCCCCGATAGTAGCCCCCGAGCCCTTGTTTGAGTGTTTGCACTCGAGCAGGGGCTCCTGACTGGGATCTCGAGGGTTAGCTAGCCGGATCTTGAGGGTTTGGTTGCTTTGATTCCGTGGGTGTCGTGCGAGCGACACCCGCAGGTGTAGCCCCCGAGGCCACGGGGGAGTGGTTAGGACTCCCTCGTGGGTTGTTTTGTGAGTGTGAATGTTAGTTGCGTTTTTTAGGTTCGGGGGTGTCGAGCCCCCGAGTTGTTTACCCTCTTTCGTCGAGGGGGTGCCAGGCTGAACCGACCGGCCGGCACTTCGAGCCGTCCGGCACGCCGTGTGACACCCTAGTGTCAAGCACTGCATTAGGCACGGCAATTAGATACTAAGAAAGCATAAGCAATGCATTGCATCATTTCATGTGCATGAGAGTGCTTTTGTCTTTGTTTATTTATTTGGATTTGGATTTCTATTTGACTCGATGATTTAAGTGAATCTCTGCTTGGGCAAAGAGTTTTATAAAATAGAGTTGGAGTTTTTGACCTAGTTCAAAATAGTTTATCAGATAAAAATGAGGCAAAGAAAATGGTTTATGTTGCAAAACTGGCTTTATTTATGTGGAGGTTGTAAAAATGGTTTTCAGAAAAAGTGTCTTATATGAAAGTTGTAGAGAAAATTATTTTGAGCAACTTTCATATTTGGGTCAAAACCTAGTTTGGAGTTTTTGAAACTGTTTTGAATGGTCAAAGTTTGAAAAGAATTTGGAAAAAGAAAAAGGAAAACGATTTCTCCCGCGCCCCACCTGTGACACCCTAGTGTCAAGCACTGCATTAAGGCACTGCAATTAGCTACTAAAGAAACATAAGCAATGCATTGCATCATTTCATGAGCATGAGAGTGTTTTGTCTTTTGTTTATTTAATTGGATTTGAATTTCTATTGGACTTGGTTGTTTGAGTGGATTTCTGTTTTGGCAAAGAGTTTTATAAAATAGAGAATCTTGAGTAGAGTGCTTTTCATGTTGGAGTTTTGACCTAGTTCAGATTCGTTTGTAAATAAAAATAAGTCAAAACAAAATGGTTTATACTTTAAAATTGGCTTTGTTTATGTGGAGGATTTAAAAATGGTTTTCAGAAAAAGTGTCCTATATGAAAGTCGTAGAGAAAATTATTTCGAGAAACTTTTATATTTGGGTCAAAACCTAGTTTGGAGTTTTTGAAACTGTTTTTGAGTGGTCAAAGTTTGAAAAGTATTTGGAAAAAGAAAAAGGAAAACGATTCCTTCCACGCCCCACCTTTCGGCCCAACTCGCGTGCGCCGGCCCGCTCCCGCGCTCGCCCGCGCACCCCGCGCCGCTCGCCAGCGCTCGCCCGCGCACCGCGCGCCGCTCGCCAGCGCTCGCCCGCGTGCCGCGCGCGCCGCGCGCTGCTGCCGCTGACATGCCGCGCCGTACGCCGGCCGCAACCGCCACGTGGCCGCCGCTTTCTGCCGAGGATCTTCGCCGGCCACTCCTCGCTCGATCCCCTCTCACCCGAGCACGCAAGCTATCTCCCCCGGCCACTCTCCGCTCGCCTCGCCTGCCGCACCCGCTCGCCGTGCACGGCATCACCGCGCTGCCTCGCCGACCGCGCCGCCGTGGCCCCGCCACGACCACCGGTCAAGCCGATCAAAACCCCGAGCACCTCTTCACTCCCTCGCTCTCCCGCACACACTCTCCCAATCTCGCTCGCACTCTCCTCCCCTCGCCACCAAGCCAGAGCAAGCGCTCGGCTCGCTCTCGCCGCGACCTCCACCGCAACCTTCCCTCTCCGTTCTGACCTCGTCGGAGCACCTCCCTTCGATTCCCTCCGTACACCGCTCCGCCTACACCGTGCACGCGCCGTGCGCACGTTGTCGTCCCCGACCGAGCCCCTTCGCCGCCGGAGGACGAAGCGCCTCTTTCGGTCCGTCAGTCGCCACCGCCGAGCCGCAACGCCGTTCTTCCCCAACCCGAGCTCCACCGACTCTTCTTCTTCATCTTCGAGCTTCACCAAGCCAAGGCAAGGTGAGAACACCACCTAGCTTCAACGCTACCGCTCTCTCCCACATCTTTTTCCCCGGCCGAACGCCATGGCCGCACGCCGCGGACCTCGCTCGTGGCCAAGCTCCTCTGGAGGCACCCGAGCCAAACCAACCCCGTAGCTTTGCTCCTTAGGGTTCTCTCGAGCTTTTGCCTCCTCCAATTTCTCCGGCCGCCGCCGGAAACGGCGTAGCCGCGCGTTGCCGCCATCACCGTGCGCCGCCACTCGCCGCCGGCATGCTCCAGCCGTGCGCTAGCCAAACCACCTACACCACTCGATGCGCCTCGTCGAGACGAGTTCGCAAGCCTAGCTTAACCGCCGGCGACCTCACCGTCGACGAGGAATCGGCGGTCAAACCTCTCCCCTGTTTCCGTCTCGCCCGAGCCCTCGAGCCAGGCCTCGGACGGGCGTGTATGTTTCCGTCTCGCCCGAGCCCTCGAGCCAGGCCTCGGACGGGCGATTGCTTCCCGTCTCGCCCGAGCCCTCGAGCCAGGCCTCGGACGGACTAGTTGTCCGTCTCGCCCAAACTCGGCCTCGAGCGAACCCTCGGCCGCTGTCACGATTCAAGCCAGGCCTCGAGCGAGCACACACCTTTCCGTACGCCGAGTGTTTCCAGAAAACTTTTTTCCAAAATGTTTTTCTTCTTCCCGTAAATGCTTGTTTATTTTTGTAGATCCTGTTTTGTTAGTCCAAATGGAGTGCTTCCAGTTTTGCTAGTTTGTTCATGAGTAGATCTACCCTGGAAAAATATAAAAGTATTTTTGGTAGGAGTTAATTTTACTGTTTTCTTTTATTTCAGTTTATGTGCTTTTGCTAAGATAAATGGTTATATATGTTTTCTGGTTGAGATAATTCCTGTAAAATTTTGTGTAAGTTTATTATCCTGTTTTATACATGTGAAAAATATTTAATGCACTATTTATGTAGAAAAAGTTTCTGTTATGGTTAAAAGTCCTTTTTGGCTGATTTCTTTGAATAAAGATTAAGGTGTTTTATATGTCGAGATAAAATGTGGGAAAATTTGTATAAGTCTCTGTTTATGATGTCCAAGCTAAGAAAAATGTAAGCATGACCTGTTATGTGAAGAAATCTGAAGTTGTTTTGCAAATGTGCTTTTCTGTGTTTTCCTTTGGAAATTCATGTAAGAAATAATATAATATTTCTGTTCATGGAACTTTCTTGATAAGCATAAAATGTGAAGTAGAATCTGGAAAAAATATGAAGTTTGCTGTTTAACACTTTTTGAATGAGGAGCTAGTTCAAAGCACCTTTTTGGGCAGTTTGCTTGTCATTTTTATATCTGCAGTTCTGTATTTCATTTTTGGCTGAAATTTGTTCAGTGGAGTCCAGCAACTGTTGTGTGCCCGCTGGAATTTTTGTGGATTTTTCTGAGTCCAGAAATGTGTACTTGCAGTTCAAACCTAAGTTTCTTTTGAATTATTTATTAATCATCGCATACAATAGGATCGACCCCTCCGGAGCCCGACCAGGAGCCAGAGACAAACGCCGAGCAGCGGATTCCGGAGCTCCAGCAAGCCGAGGAAGTCGACCCCGCCAGCGACACTAACTTGCCCGAGTGCCCTTCCCACGAGGCCTCGGTCTTCACCCAAGGCAAGCCCCGGAGCATATTAAGCCTCCTATCTTTTGCAATTAAGATTACTTGAGTCCTTTTATATTGTGATGCATTAGGTTTAGGAGTTGGAATGAATCCTACTTGCTGCATTACCATTCCTTGGTTATTGATTAATATCTACCTTGTTATCCTGTTATTTAATTACATTGTAGAATTGCTTAGCCTGCTTAATAAAAGTGGTAGTTAAGGATGTTTCCGTAATACCCGGATGGGTATTTACCGGATCACGGTTGGCTATATTTGCTATCGTGGAAAAGAACCTGAGTAGTAATGAAATACGGTCAACGGGATGGCAGGGCACAAGTTCGGAAACTTGGGGCAGTCCATCCGTTGAATCATGTAGGTTTGTATCGATGTTGGCCCTCGTTCATTTTTGAACGCGCCCTTTTACTTAGGGATATGTCGGTGCTGTAATCATCGACCCCAAAGCCGGTTAGAAGCTGTTCGGGCCGGTCTCAACCCGTGTCGTGCCCTCTAGTATGGAAATTGCGATCTGCCGTGTGAGGCCATCGCCAGGTTCCAATTGAGCGGTCCGTGCTTGAACCGCGGCGATTACCACCACGAACAAGCGTTGAGCGGTTGCCCAATGCATGGACCCGACGGGGAAAGTGTGGGCTGGTATTAAAGGTCTTTCACCAGCTGGTTTGGAATTCAATTCGAGTCGCCGTCTCCCCCCGGTTAGTGGGAAACTATGGCGAGCTTCACCACGATACAACTCCATGTAATGAATAAAGGTTCAACTAAAATGTGGATAAGTCAACTGGATATGGTTATATTATTGAGTGGTAGATTCAAGTGAGTGCTCTAGTACAGGTGAAAAACCTAGAATTAAGGAATAGGTCTAAAAATGGCAGCTCATCTTTATCACTGATTACTTCCTATCTGAACTTGAGCTTCTCGCAACTAAAAGATCCCAGCTCCACCCAAAAAGGCCTTGCATGTCCTTGGTGTCTTTATTTTCAGTTGGACGGGTAAGTCTAGCTGAGTACATTCCAGTACTCAGGGTTTATCCCGTTTGTTGCAGATGGCCAGGTCTACTTCGGCTATTGTAAGCACTGCCTCTACCCAGTGGAAGGTGATGAGGAGTAGGCCCAGGGCAGGGTCGTCCAGAAGCTTTCCCCTTTTGTTTTGCTGGACCAAGACTACTAGTGGCACATTATCTTAAAAAGGGAGGAGTGAGTTGTGTCGAGTGGATTTATCAAAACAATATTTTATTTGGACTACATGTGTGGTGGTCGTGCTTTAAACTATTTCAGCTTCCGCACTTTTAAACCCGGTATTGTAATAACTCCGTTTTAAATTCGCACTCTGATATTTTAAATTCGGTTTCGTTTTCGTTATGATGTATCTTTACGAATGTAATCCTTGAACGATGCGATCCTGTATGATGTATGGTGTTAGAAATCCTTCGAGATTTCCGGACTACCGGGGTTGTATGGGTTCAAGTATCAGTCGAAGTCAGACGGATTTGGCTAAGATAATACTTGAGCTCTTATAATCAGGACGGTTCCGCCACACCACCTTTCGGCCCATCTGGCCTTTCGGCCCAACTCGCGTGCGCCGGCCTGCTCCCGCACTCGCCCGCGTGCCGCGCGCGCCGCGCACCGCCGCCCGCCTGACGCCCGTGCCGTACGCCGGCCGCAAGCGCCGCGTGGCCGTCTTCGCCTGCACCGTATCCCGCTCGCCCTATCGCCGCAAGATCGTTGCTCGCCCGATCACGCCACGATCCCCGCTCGCCGGTCGCCGCTCGCCTCGCCTGCCGAGCCCTGCTGCCCGCGCGCGCCGCACGCCACGCCGTGGCCCCCGCCACGACCGGCCTTCCGCCGCTCCGACGACCAAAACCCCGCGCGCCCGCACTCCTCTCTCTTTCACTCCTCACTCGCGCCCCCCTCGCTCTCGCTCTCACTCCCTCTCCTGCCGCGAACGCAAGGCCGAGCGCTCACCTCGCCTTGGCCACTGCACGTCACCGCAAGAGCGCCTCCCCACGTTCCAGCCCTCACTGAGCCACCGTCGGCCGATTAACTCCGGCCACCACTCCGCCATCATCTAGACCGCACGGTGCTCCCGCTTCCACTCCGCTGGAGCCCCACCACTGCCAGAACAAGAAGTGCCATTTCTCGGTCGCCATCGACGATCGGGAGTGCACGCCATTGTTCTACACCACCCGAACCTTCGCCGAGCCTCGTATCTCCCGTCGAGCTTCACCGAGTCAAGGCAAGGTGAGAACACCAATCCACCTCAACGTTACCGCTCCCTATCTCACTCTATCTCCCCGGCCGAGCGCCATGGGCGCCGTCGCGGCCATGCTCAAGGTCGCGCTCCTCTGGAGCCAATCAAGCCAAACCAACCCCGTAGCTGTGCTCCTTAGGGTTCACTCGAGCTTTTGCCTCCCCCAATTTCTCCGGCCGCCGCCGGAAACGGCGTAGCCGCGCGTTGCCGCCATCACCGTGCGCCGCCGCTCGCCGCCGGCATGCTCCGGCCGTGCGCTAGCCAAACCACCTACACCTCTCGGTGAGCCTCGTCGAGGCGAGTCCACAAGCCTAGCTTTCCCGCCGGCGACCTCACCATCGGCGAGGAATCGACTGTCAAACCTCTCCCCTGTTTTCCGTCTCGCACGAGCCTCGAGCCAGACCTCGGACGGGCGATTGTTTTCCGTCTCGCCCGAAGCCTCGAGCCAGGCCTCGGACGGGCGATTGTTTTCCGTCTCGCCCGAGCCTCCGAGCCAGGCATCGGACGGGCGATTGTTTTCCGTCTCGCCCGAGCCTCCGAGCCAGGCCTCGGACGGGCGATTGTTTTTCGTCTCGCCCGAGCCTTCAAACCAGGCCTCGGACGGGCGATTGTTTTCCGTCTCGCCCGAGCCTCCGAGCCATGCCTCGGACAGACGTTTGTTTTTATCATCTCGCTCGAGCTAGGCCTCGAGCGAACCCTCGGGCACTGTCTCGTTCGAGCCGGGCCTCGAGCGAACACACACCTACCGCCGTGCGCTCGAGCCAGGTTTGGTCGAGTTGGACTGGACCGAAAGCCCCGTTTGGGCTAGAATAAAGTTTTTCTTTTTTTTAGTTTTCTGCACAGTAACTAAGTTTGTTAATTTTGCTATAATTATTCTGTAGCTCTGTTAATTATGAAATTTCAGTTTTGCTAGTTGCTTATGAGAAGATCTATCATGGAAAAATATGAAAGTATTTTTTGCAGAAGTTTATTTTACTGTTTTCATTTATTCCAGTTTATATGCTCTTGCTAAGATAAATGGTTATATATGTTTTCTGGTTGAGTTAATTCCTGGAAAATTTTGTGTAAGTTTATTATCTTGTTTTACACCTGTGAAAAATATATGATGCACTATTTATGTGGAAAAAGTTTCTGTTATGGTTTAAAGTCCTTTTTAGCTGATTTCTTAGAATAAATGTTAAGGTGTTTTATATGCTGAAATAAAATATGGGAAAATTTGTATAGTCTCTGTTTATGATGTCCAAGCTAAGAAAAATGTAAGCATGATCTGTTATGTGAAGAAATCTGAAGTTGTTTTACAAATGTGCTTTTCTGTGTTTTTCTTTGGAAATTCATGTAAGAAATAATATAATGTTTCTGTTCATGGAACTTTATTGATGAACATGATTTATGGAGTAGAATCTGGGAAAAATGTGAAATTGAGTTTAGCACCCTTTCCCAGTAGGGTTGTAGTTCAAATGGTTTATTTTGGGATAGATTTGTTTATTTGGTGTAGGCTTGTATGCTTATGCTCTGGCCACAATTTTTCTGCAGTAGAATGCTTTTGAGTAAAAGAAGCCAGGAAAATTATGAACTCTGTTGTTTGACACTTTTTGGATAAGGAGCTAGTTCAAAGTACCTTTTGAGCAGTTTATTTGTTATTTTTGTATCTGCAGTTTTGTATTTTATTTTTGGCTGGAATTTATTCAGTAGTCTTGAGAGTGTTAATTGTCTTCTGGAATTTTCGTGGATTTTTCTGAGTCCAGAAAAGTGCACTTGCAGTTCAAACCTAAGTTTCTTTTGAATTATTAAATAAGAAATAGGTGAATAAAAGGATTTTGTTTTATGAATTAACTAAGTATTTACCTCAATGTCAAAAGTGGTTCAACAAGTTGGTTTTGTTGGTTTGCAAGAAATGCTCTTCTCATACCACACATCTTGCACCCGTATTGCAAATATTTATTATTCGTCGCATGCAATAGGATCGACCCCTCCGGAGCTCGACCAGGAGCCAGAGACAAACGCCGAGCAGCAGATCCCGGAGCTCCAGCAAGCCGAGAAAGCCGACCCCGCCTGCGACACTAACTTGCCCGGGTGTCCCTCCCACGAGGCCTCGATCTTCACCCAAGGCAAGCCCCGGAGCATTCTAAGTCTCCCAGTTTTTATAATTAAATTACTTGAGTCCTTTTATATTGTGATGCATTAGGTATAGGAGTTGATTAAATCCTATTTGATGCATTATCCTCCCTTGATTATTGTTTACTTCTACCTTGTTATCCTGTTACTTACTTTTATAATGTAGAATTGCTTAGTCTGCTTAATAAAAGTAGTAGTTAAGGATGTTTCCGTAATACCCTGATGGGTAGTTACCGGATCACGGTTGGCTATATTTGCTATCGTGGAAAAGAACCTGAGTTGTAGTGAAATACGGTCAACTGGAAGGCAAGACACAAGTTTGGAAACTTGGGGCAATCCGTCCGTTGGATCGTGTAGGTTTGTATCGATGTTGGCCCTCGTTCATTTTTGAACGCGCCCTTTTACTTAGGGATATGTCGGTGCCGTAATCATCGACCCCAAAGCCGGTTAGAAGCTGTTCGGGCCGGTCTCAACCCGTGTCGTGCCCTCTAGTATGGAAATTGCGATCTGCCGCGTGAGGCCATCGCCAGGTTCCAATTGGGCGGTCTGTGCTGTGAGCCGCGACGATTACCACCACGAACAAGTATCGAGCGGTTGCCCAATGCATGGACCCGACGGGGAAAGTGTGGGCTGGTATTAAAGGTCTTTCACCAGCTGGTTTGGAATTCGATTCGAGTCGCCTTCTCCCCCGGTTAGTGGGAAACTATGGCGAGCTTCACCACGATACAACTCCATGTGATGTTTTAAAGGTTCAACTAAAATGTGGATAAGTCAACTGGATATGGTTATATTATTGATTGGTAGATTCAAGTAAGTGCTCTAGTACAGGTGAAAAACCTAGAATTAAGGAATAGGTCTAAAAATGACAGCTCATCATTATCATTAATTACCTCTCATCTGAAATTGAGCTTTTCGCAACTGAAAGATCCCAGTTCCACCTCAAAAAGCCTTGCATACCCTTGGAGTCTTTATTTTCAGTTGGACGGGTAAGTCTAGCTGAGTACATTCCCGTACTCAGGGTTTATCCCGTTGTTGCAGATGGCCAGGTCTACTTCGGCTATTGTAAGCACTGCCTCTACCCAGTGGAAGGTGATGAGGAGTAGGCCCAGGGCAGGGTCGTCCAGAAGCTTCCCTTTTTCTTTTGCTGGTCTGAGACTTCTAGTGGCACATTATCTAAAAAGGGAAGAGTGACTTGTGTGAGTTGGTTTATCAAACAATGTTTTATTTGGACCACATGTGTAGTGGTCGTGTGTCAAACTACTTCAGCTTCCGCACTTTTAAAATTCAGTATTGTAATAACTCCGTTTTAAATTCGCACTCTGATATTTTAAATTCGGTTTTGTTTTCGCTTTGATGGATCTTTACGAATGTAATCCTTGAACGATGCGATCCTGTATGATGTATGGTGTTAGAAATCCTTCGAGATTTCTGGACTACCGGGGTTGTATGGGTTCAAGTATCAGTCGAAGTCAGACGGATTTGGCTAAGATAATACTTGAGCTCTTATAATCAGGACGGTTCCGCCACACGCCGGTTGCCCCGGCTTGTCGTCCCGCGAGTCCTTTCGATCGGATGCGAGGGGGGATGCCTCGTACTACACGAGAGGGCGAGTATCAAGGTTCCCGGTGAGCTGGTAACGGGGGGAATCCAAGTGAGACCTCGTGCCCCGTTCGATGGGGTTGACTGTAGCCCGGAGGCAATCTCATAAAGCATGGGTGCTCAGTCTGCAGGAGTGCCGGGTCCATTCGATAGGACCCGGTGGCTCAATGCCCTCCTCCGAGGGGATCTCACTGCATGTCGTGCTCCCCGCCTTGGATACACGTGAGGGGCCTCGAGGGCTTGGCCCTCGAGTGATGCTGCGAGTGGCGCCCCTTAGTGTCCCTGACTCGGGTGCTCGAAGCCGGTTGTCGAACCCTCTTCGAGGGCCAGCCTTCGCTGCTTCGAGACTTAGGGCCGGGACCCGTTTTACCTTCCTGAAGAAGCCTCCGTCGCTTGGAAACCTTCTGCCCGTTGGGCGCGCCTTTTTAGGCGAAGTAGTGGAGATCATGGCGCTAGGGCGACCGACAAGAAGTCGGAGCGGCGGCCGTGGTGGGCCCAGAGAAGTGGAGCGAATGCGGAGTTGCCGCGTGTACCTGTCGACCAGCTCAAGATGCGGTTAGGTGGGCACATTAAATGCGTGCGGTTACTTTTTTCCGCCGTCGTGGGAAACCCCGCCCGCTGGGAGTTTTCTCCTATAAATATCGAAAGAGGGGAAGAGGAACCCTTACTTGCCTTTGCCTTTGCCTTTACCGCTGCCGTAGCCTTCACGCGCCCTCTTCCTCGGGTTAGTCGATTGGGAATTTTCCGGCCGTCCGTCCGCTGCTCGGGTTGCACGCCGTCATCGCCATGGCTGCCCTGACACAAGCGCTGCCGGCCGAGGACTGGACCCGACGAAGGTGACGCAGCGCGAGATGGACTCGTTGGTGGCCCAGGGGCTTCTCCGTCCCAACCGGAGGAGGGACCCGCGTGTGAGCTGTCCCGTCGGCGGATCACCGGGAGCCGCACCCGCCGGAGGGGTATGTGGTGAGTTTCACGCGCTACCACCGCATGGGGCTCGGTGTTCCACCGAGCGCTTCATGCGGGCGTTGACCACCACTCCGAGGTGGAGCTGCAACACTTCTCCCCACAACTCAATTTCGCACGTCGCCATCTTCGCCGCGGTGTGCGAGGGGTACCTGAAGATCGAGCCGCACTGGGAGATGTTCGTCCACCTCTTCCGGGGCGAGCTCTTCATCAAGGGCCTTGAAGCCGAGCGGGAGGCGGCTCGTGCGCATGAGCTCCCTCACCGTCACTGCGAGGACTGGACCTCGTCGGCCAATGTCCCCCGCGAATACCTCCGCTACAAGCTTTCCACCAACCAGGTCGGGTGGGACGACCAATGGTTCTACCTGCGGAATGAAGGTGGTCTCCTTCCGTGTACACCGGCAGGGTCCTCACCAGCGCCCGGAGAAGTGGACCTGGGGTGTCGCGGCGGACAGGCAACGCCACCTGGTTCCGCTGATGAAGATGATGAAGATGCTAGTGGACGAGAAGAATCTACCCGTTCAGGCGGTCATCTGGGTGTTCCAATCAGCGAAGGGTTTCTTCGCTGGTGGACCGCACCCTTCTTAGGCACGAGATGGGGCCGAAGGCCCAGCTCGAGGCGCTAAATCGGTCGAGGATGGCTGAGGAGAGGCCTGCCTCGGAATGAGGGCATCTCCCGGGTGGCCGATCACGATCCAAGAGGTCCGTTTCGTCCCCTGAGACACCAACCTAATCGCCATGGCACCCGGACAGGGTGTCTCGCCCTGGTAAGACCCCCTCGAGCTAAGCTGGTCCCGAGCCGTCTCCCCCCTTTCTCTTTGCTCCGAACCTTGTACATTCTTCTTGTGGTTTTTCTCGTCATGCTTCTTCTTCTTCGCAGGGGACGTTTACTTGTCGTGCGTCGAGGCCCCCGGTGAGGGAGGACGCAACGGATACCCAGGTGAGGCGCCTCTCTGCTCAGAAAGAAGGAGAGCAAGGATGCCAGAAAGAAGAAAGAGAAAGACAAAAACTTGCGTCGCTCAGCTCGGGAGCAGAGGCTGGCGAAGGCTCTGAAGGACCGAGAAGCTACCCGAAAGCGACCAGAGGGGGGGTGAAGGAGCTTCAAAATTTCCTTTCGGAAACTAGATGCCACTGTCCCAAATCAACCCCAAAAGCGAAACCTAGAGCTTGCTAATGTCCACGACCCTAGATGTAGGGTGGATGCTTCCTAGAAGCACAGCGGGACACTAGACAACCCTAGAAAGCCAACCCAAAAGACGGAACTCAAATCCGATCAAGAACGAACGAGCCGCGAACGAAAACGCGCGAAACGCAGCAGCGACCGGACTCTGGCCTGCGTCCGGTCAGCAGGGACCGGACGCGTCCGGTCGTCAGAAAACAGCTCTGGGCTCTCTGTTCGCGACCGGACGCACGGAGCTCAAGCGTCCGGTCGTTCACTGAGCGTCCGGTCAGATGAGACAAAAACACGGGAACAGTGCGAGCAGCGCGTCCGATCAGTTCCAAAAACCAGCGTCCGGTCGAGCAAAACGAAACACCGAAAAACGATCGGACTCACCAGAGGGTCCGGTCACTGGGCATCGGACGCGTCCGGTCACAGAAAAACGTTTCTGGAACCTCTCTGTTTCTGACCGGACTCACTGAAGGGAGCGTCCGGTCGATTTGAACAGAGCGTCCGGTCAACAAAAGAACTCAGACAGAGTTCAACCACCGGACGCACTGTAGCAGCGTCCGGTCGTTGAATGAAGCGTCCGGTCACCCCGCGAATTCACTGTTCGTCCACCGATTCGACTAGAACTCACCCAAAACAAATCCTCTAGGGATCAAACTTGGTGAGTGAAGTCAGCAAGGAGGTTAGTGAAGCTATCTCTAAGAGATCATGGGCTCGAACCTAACTCCAAATCGGTGAATCGAAGAATTTCGGGGAAGGGAAGAAAAGTGACCCGAAACGAAAAATCGATCGATCTCCTAGACCGTGAGGTTAGAGGATGATTCCTTCGGTGGAAAGAAGTGCCTCACGATCTAGAACAACTTGGTTCAAACGGAATTGCAAAAGATGAACCGAGCAAAGAGATCAAGCGACGGGAAAATCGTGGAGCAAAAAGGATTCCGCGAAGAACACAAGCAAAACGGAAATCACAGCCACGAACTCGAATCAAGGACGCAAATCAAGCCATCGATCAGTGCTCCAAGGTGAGGATACGGCCTCACTTCCTCGAATCAACAGTACACAGAGTGGAGTCTCTCTGCGGATCTCAACTAGCTAAAGCAGGGGATGGGAGAGTGGAAACCCTAGGAATGAAAGCTCTAACTGCGCTAGATTGAGATGGGGAGGAGGGTGTCTCCCCTGGACTACTTATACTAACCTAGCCTAAGTCTATTTCCTACTCTACCCCTCTCTACTCTAATTACAGAGCGGACCAGCCTAACCCTAAGGCTATTCTAGTCCACCCGCTGGTGGTAGGTAGATCCGACGGCCACGCCCGCACGGTCTTCCGCGTCGCCTCCACGCAACCTTCAGATCGCCGCCACGTGCCGCCACCACTCTGCACCCCCGGTTTTGTGGCCCAAACCGGGAAACCAGCCTTTTCCATCAGCCCCCGGTTTTGAGGCCCAAACCGGGAAACCAGCCTCCAGCCCGAGTTTTGTGGCCCAAACTCGGAAACCCTCAGCGCCCGAGTTTTGAGGCCCAAACTCGGAAACCGGCCCACGCCCAGGTTTTGAGGCTCAACCTGGAAACCGTCACGCCCAGGTTTTGTGGCTCAACCTGGAAACCCAGCACCCAGGTTTTGAGGCCCAAACCTGGAAACCGTCCACCGTTGGTTTTTCCCGGGCTCTACCAACAAACCGGCGTCGTAGAGGGGATGCACCGCCTGTGCACCCCTTCCACCGACATGATCGCACTTCTCCGCTTGTCGCTGTCGCAGGCTGCCAGCCACCACAGCTGATCCTCCGGCCTCCAGTCCATCAGTCCAAGTCCACGTCCGCCCTTCACCGTCCGATACATCGGCATGGCACGTCCGCCGCACGGCACGCCCATCCTTCATCGCGCCCGGTCCGTCGGCACGGCACGTCGCAACTTGACCTTCACCCGCCATCGATCACTGTCTCCGTGCTCGACACCTGCACAACACAAGCCAAAGAACATGCGCATCATCTCCGTTGACAATCACTCATCACACAGAGACTCGGCATACACCCATGTATCCGCAATCTCCCCCTTGATGAGTGCATTGTCAACTCCACAACAAATCATGAATAAGAAGAAGGAGGTAGGAAGGAGTGGGAAGAGAAAACCCAACCAAATGACCCAAAAGCCTAACAAAAGCCAAAGAAGGTCAAGTGGATGAAGCGAAAACTTGGTCCCCAAAGACATGGGCAACGGCTCGACGCAACCAAGCAAAGCAAAGCTAGCCCTCAAGAAGAGGTAGAACAGGCTCAACACCGCTAGCAGATACCAATTGAAGATCGGAGGACAACAGAAGCAAAATGCTAGTCCCTCAAGATAGAGGCACAGAGGCTCAACACAACTAGCAAGAAAATCACTCCGAACCAATTGGAAATCAACCCAAACCAAATGGGAAAGCACACCAGACGATACCAATTGAAAGCCAAATGAAAAAGCTTATGAAAGCTCATGAAAAGCTAGGAACGTTTGCTAGTCCCTCAAGACAGAGGCAACGGCTCAACACAACTAGCAAACTCCCCCTCGACAAATGCAAGCAACTAGGTCAAATGATTTGCATAAATTTCTCCCCCTAGTTGAAAATGCACTTATCAAGGCCAAAAGGTATCGGAGAAGCAACTTCTTCACATAAACTCCCCCTGAACACAAGATCTCCTTCCAAATGCATATGAAGTCAAAATGCAAGTTAGGAGCTTCAAGTATATAGTCAAAAGAGTGCAAAGATGCTCTAATCAGTATAGCTCCAACATCTCAATTAAGCACTCAAATAGCAAAGGCTCAAACTGATCACTTATACGAAATATGAAGCATATGAGCATGTGAGCAGTTTTAAGCCAAAAGGATAGTCACCATCAAAATAGCACTAGACATGTATAGAAGGAATCCAAACAAGTGCTAAGCATATATACAAGGTGAACTACCCCTAGCAAAGTTCAATCATCATGCATAGGAATGAAGCATATACTTGTGATTTCAAATTCATATCGGAGTTGCAGCGGTAAAAGAATTCACAAGTTCATTTTTGGCATGTGATTGCGAGAGGTTGAAAGCTTGTCATTGCCTAACTTTTCAACCGTGCGAAGCCTATGCCGAAGCAATCAGAAGCTTAAAGCAACGGTTTCGGTCATACACTACATGGCTCAAGTTTAACTCAAAGTGCAATGAGAAACAGTCTCAATACCATGAGGTGTTGACAAGCAATCCCATCTCGATCTTTTCAATTCAACAATACTTGGTTCAGATTTTAAGCAAGTTATGAACAACCAAGCAAGTGAATGACTCAGAACTAGAGACATAGCAACCTAGCATATATGAAAAGCAGGAATGGACTCAACACACCCTACACATGCTAGTTGCATATCTCAATGGTGAACATTTTCAGATTTATATCATTAGGCATAATTCACCATTCCAAAAATAGCTCGCTCATAACATGTAACAGTGATCAGAAAGAGCATAAGCTACAAGCATCATCATAAGTATCGGAGCAATACTAACAAGAGCATAATTACATTCTAGTGAATATAGACATGAAGCTCAGAATGTAAATGCGTATGCCCGACACAAAACTGAAAGAAGAAGATACCAATTGGAAAGACTCAAGAAACTCAAAAGAAAAGAGCCTCAAAATAAAAGAGTCAGTCTGTACATCTCAAAATGCTTCCCCCATCTAAAAGGGGAAACACACACCAAGCTCACCCCTCAACCTATTAAAGGTTGATTCGTCTAAAGGCTTGGTGAAAATATCAGCCAATTGGTGATGAGTATCGACATGGCGAAGGTCGATATCACCCTTCTCCTGGTGGTCTCGCAAGAAATGAAAGCGCACATCAATGTGTTTGGTTTTCGAGTGAAGCACGGGGTTCTTAGCAACGCTAATGGCACTCGTGCTGTCACAAAGCAAAGGAACTCGAGTAAAGCTCAAACCAAAATCACGCAAAGTGGCCATCATCCAGAGTAACTGGGAACAGCAGCTAGCCGCAGCAACATATTCAGCCTCCGTGGTAGACTGAGCGACACTAGACTGCTTGCGAGAAGACCACGACACAAGAGAAGATCCAATAAACTGGCAAGTCCCAGAAGTGGACTTGCGCTCAATGCGACAACCAGCAAAATCGGCATCGGAATAACCGCAAAGCGAGAGAGTGGAGGAAGCAGAATACCAAATCCCGAACTCAGGCGTGAAACGAAGGTACCTGAATATGCGCTTCACCGCCTGACGGTGAGAAGTGCGTGGCGAAGCCTGAAAGCGCGCGCACAAGCACACGGCGAACTGAATGTCCGGCCGTGTCGCCGTCAGGTAGAGCAGCGATCCAATCATGCTGCGGTACTCCTTCTGGTCCACTGCTTCTCCATCCGTGTCGGCATCCAGGGCAGTCGTCGTCGACATGGGCGTCGGAAGAGGCTTGGCCTCACCCATGTCAAACCGCTTCAGCAAGTCCCTCGTGTACTTGCCCTGGTGCACAAACGTCCCCTCTCGGGATTGCTTAATTTGCAACCCGAGAAAGAAAGTCAGCTCGCCCATCATGCTCATCTCGAACTCCCTGCTCATAGTATCTGCAAACTTGGCAACCAAAGCGTGAGAAGAACCACCGAAAATGATATCATCCACGTAAATTTGGACCAAGAGAGTATCTTTGCCTTGCTTGAGGAGAAAGAGCGTTTTATCAACACATCCCATTTTAAAACCCTTAGCTAGCAAAAAGGTTTTTAATCTCTCATACCAGGCTCTAGGGGCTTGTTTCAAACCATACAAAGCTTTGTGGAGTTTAAAGACATGGTTTGGAAACTTGGGATTTTCAAAACCGGGGGGTTGCTGGACATAGACCTCCTCCTCAATGTAGCCGTTTAAGAAGGCACTCTTGACATCCATTTGAAAAAGTTTGAAACCCATGGATGCAGCATAAGCCAAGAGTATCCTAATAGCCTCCAAACGAGCTACAGGAGCGAAGGTCTCCTCATAATCTATCCCCTCCTTCTGACTATAACCCTTCGCTACAAGCCGGGCCTTGTTTCTCACAATGTGGCCCTCCTCTCCTTGCTTGTTTTTAAATACCCATTTTGTCCCAATAGGTTTACAGTCAGGAGGTGGTGGCACTAGAACCCAAACCCGATTTCGCTCAAAGTTCTCTAGCTCCTCATGCATGGCATTGACCCAATCCGGATCCGTCAATGCGTGTCCAACATCTCGGGGCTCAAAAGACGCAACAAAAGCAGAATGAGCAAAGTGCGAGATGTGCTGTGACCTGGAGCGAGTAACTCGCTCGTCGATGTCGCCGATCATCTGTTCAGGGGGTGCTGGCGCTGGATATGTCGTGGCGCCTCCCGGGAAGAAGTGACCTCCCCCTCAACAGCAGCTGGTTCCACCCCGGGTACAAAAGGTACCGCGCGAGGTGGATCCCACGGCCCCCAGGAAGAAGAAGTGTCGGGGCCGTGAGTCGTCGTCGAGGCCGCTCCTTGCGGCACGGCAGGTCGAGGGGGTGCTGGATCATCTATACCTTCAGCACCCTCGTCCTCGTCATCAAAAAGAGGCTCTCCAACCTCATGATCACCTGCACGCTCAAAACAGAAGAAGGGACAAACAAGAGTCTCGTCGAAGGTGACATCTGATGTCTCCATGACTCGGTTAGTGTCAAGGTTAAGTACACGATAAGCTCGAGTGTGAGTGCCATAACCCAAAAACACACCGTCAGAAGAACGAGACTCAAACTTGTCCAGGTTGCCTTTTTTCAATATAAAACAGTGGCAACCAAAGACTCTAAAATAACTCACCTTGGGCTGGCGACCAAAACGCAACTCATAAGAGGTCTTCTTCAAAAACGCTCTCAGAAAAATGCGATTCGAAATGTAGCATGCAGTGTTCATAGCTTCGGCCCAAAAGCGCCTAGGAGTCCTATGCTCATCAAGCATCGTCCTGGCCATCTCAACAAGGGTCCGATTCTTCCTCTCTACAACACCATTTTGGGGTGGTGTATAGGGGGAAGAAAACTGATGCTCCAAACCAAGGCGGTTACAAAACTTCTCAAAATCCGAATTTTAAACTCGGAACCATTATCACTTCTAATAGCTCGCATCGAGTTCAAAGGGAACTCGTTCTGAAGACGCAAAATCAGATTGCGAGCGAAGGAGAAAGTCTCGGTCTTCTCAGCTAAAAAGAAGACCCACGAATATCTCGAAAAGTCGTCAACAACAACCAAAACATACCACTTGCCACCAACCGAGCTCACCCGAGCCGGACCAACAAGGTCCATGTAAAAGCTCTCCGGGGTGCGAGGTCATGACCTTAGTCACTGGATGGTGGGGAGCGGCAACCATCTTCCCATGTCTGCAAGAATGGCAAACTAGATCCTTCTCCATCGAAAGCTTGGGCAATCCTCGGATTAGGCCAAGTGAGCTAAGTCTTGCAAGCAAGTCGAAGCTTAAGTGACCGAGCCTCCTATGCCACTTCCAAAGATCGGAAGAAGAAGGACTAGCCAAAAGACAGCGAGAAGAACCAAACGACTCCGAGAAATTCGCGCAAAAGACTTTCCCAAAGGGCGAAATCAGACATACAAGATCGCCCTGAGGATCTAAGATGCGACTAAGGTTCGGTTTGAAACGAATCTCATAGTCATCATCAAAAAGTTGCGAAACAGAAAGCAAGTTAATAAAATGCAGGTTAGAAACAAGAGCAACATCGCGCAACACAAAGTGCTCATTAACCCGCACGTCCCACGAGACAATACCTTACCTTTACTATTGTCGCCGAAGGTTATGTACTCCTTTCCGGCGACCGGGCTAAGGCTGGAGAACCACTTGGTGTTTCCGGTCATGTGCCTCGAACAACCGGAATCCACCAACCAAACGTCCTCCAACCGTCTTACCTACATCAAAAAGACATAGGGTGAGCATACGGTCCAACACTGGGGTTAGTGAAATAAGGGGAAAACCAGTGTTGGGCCGGCTGCTCAAAAGAAGGGTTAGTGAAAAAACCATTCCTAGCATGTCTACGAGGGAAGCGATCACCACGCTGAGGAAAACGTGGTCCGCTGGGGAAGAAGCGCTCACCGCGGTACTCAAACTGCGGTGGGGGAAAGCGCTCAACTAAGCCTCCGCCACGGGGTCCGTTACCTGCAAAAGCAGGACCCCGTCGGGCACGCTCTCTACGAGGTCTACGCCTAGGAGCCTGGGGCTCAACTGCTCTAGCGTCTCTCCTCGGAGCTCTCTCCTGCCTAGGCCTAACAAACTGAGGTGCTGGACCTCTAGGCCTAGTCTCCCTCCTCGGGGCTCTCATCTCCTGCCTAGGCCTGGGACCCTGACGTCCGGACCTAGCAGCTCTCCCCTGGGCCTTCGGTACATGTCCACCATGAGCTGGATGGTACATGTCCGGGTTCTCCATCTCCCGAGCCCTGCGCGCCTCTCTTTGCGCCTAAAGCAGAACTCGCTCAAGTGACCATCCCTCCCACAAAAATCACACTGGTACCTCACCGCACGCACAGGGGGTTGTTGGTGACCAGGGCTGTGGGTGTGGCTCACTTTGCCCTTCTGTGGCAACTCCTCGAATGGGTGGCATAGCATCAAGCTTGTTTCTGAGGTGGTTTGGCTTGGGTGCCCAAACTGGGTTCTTGGGAGGAGCTCTGGGGGTTCCTCAACCACACCATCTTTGGTGATAGGCTTGGCTGGCTCTTTGAGTGGAAGCTTGGCAAGTTTGGGAGTAGTGGTGGAATTGGGCTTCTCACATGGGTTCAGACCACTAGACTCTCCAATCTTCCCAAAAGCTGAGAGATCAACACTCTGAGCAAACCTACACCAGGGGCCAACAGCTCGCTTGAATTGGGAGATCATCATCCCGAGCTGCGGCTCACTACTGGAGACCCATGACAAGATGGACCGAAGGTATGTGTTTTCTTCCTCGGTTTGCATCTTGCCATGCTTCACATTGGCAATCTCCATCTCCAGGCCCTCACACAAAGCACACCTCGAGACACAAGTGCTATCTGAGCTGGCCTTCTCTAAAGACTCAAGCTTGGCATTCTTCTCTGCCAACTCAGATTGCAAGACAGGACAAGTCTTGCACGCACCCAACAGCTGCGGCCTAGCACGGAGCTCATCCACCTCTCCAACCAACGCAGCATACTTACCTCTCAGAGTGAGAAGGTCAGTCATGTGCGCGGTGCACGACTCGCACTCCGTCTCCTCCGACACTACCACGGTGGACCGAGCGAACTCAAGCTCCTTCACCGTGTCCTCCCACTTCTGCCTAAACTCCTTGCGCTCTCTAGCGGCACGCCTAAGCAACTTATCTTGGCTAAGGAGGGCAGCAGTCAACTTCTCAACCTCGGAGGAAAGCTCGTCGTAGGTGAGAGATACCTGGGAGGTGTCGTCGTCGTCGTCGTTCCGAGGGGTACGCTCCGGCTCGCCGTCGACCTCATCTCGAGCGCCATGGTGCAGAAGCCGTCGTCGTCGGCGAAGAAGCAGAGGCCGTTCAGCTTGTCCTCGATCCTCTTCTTCTTCTCGGACTCGTCATCGCTCGAGCTGGCGGAGTCGTCATCCGAGCCGTCGACGTCGCTGAGCGTGGCGAAGAACGCGCGCTGCTCAGCTTGCTGCTTCTCCAAGTACTTCTTCTTGATGTACTCTTTGTCGAAGCCGCCCCGTTTCTTGTGCCTTGGGGGGACGTGCTTCTCCTTGTACTTGGAGTCGCGCTTGCGCCCATGTTCGCCCTTGCCCAAGTGCTTGTTCTTCTTGGGGCAGTTGGCGATGAAGTGGTCGGGGTCGCCGCACTCGTAGCATCCCGTGCGTCCTCCTCCTCGACGGCGGTTCATGCGGTTGTTGTGGAACCGCGAGAACCGGTTGGCAAGCAAAGCCAACTCGTCTCTCCCAAAGACTCCAGCTGGTCCTCTGTCACAGAAAAGAGAGAAGAAAGCGCAAAGCCAGCTGAGGGGTTAGAGGAAGAGCCGGAAACCAAAGCCATGGACGGGCGAGAAGGATTTTCAAAAGAAGCCCTCGCCATAGCATCAATCTCACTGGACTTGAGCTTACTGAAGAGCTCGTCGCAGGTGAGGGTCTCATAGTTCGGCGATTCGATGATTGCCTGAACCTTGGAGTCCCACACCGAACGGTCAAGAGTGTGCAAAAGCTTCAAAGCACGCTCATGATCGTCAAATGGCAACTGCTCTCTGTTAGCCCTCATCCTGTTGACAATCACCTGAAAGCGAGCGAATAAACTTTCTATGCTCTCGCCAGGTTGATGTCTAAAGTTCTCATACTCTCGCTTGAACGACTCGTAGAGTCGGGTTTTGACTTGAGAGGTGCCCTCATGAAAACGCATGAGAGTGTCCCAGATCTCCCGAGCCGTAGCGAGGTGAGAAACGCGATCAAACTCACCCATGCTCAAACAAGAGAAAAGAGCATTACGGGCTCGGCTATTGGCATCGTGCTCATCGATCTGCTGTTGAGTCACACGAGCAGCCAAGACCACGTAATCAGGGGAGTTGCAAATATCCCAGATCGAAGCGCCCAAGCTCTGCAAATAGGCCGACATACGTATCTTCCAATACGCATAGTTCGTCCCATCGAAAAACGGCGGTTTGCCCACGCCGCGATCCATGTCGCCTTCGGTGGATCTGGAACCGGCTAAGGTGGAAGATCCTTAACCCGCTCCGATACCAATTGAAGGACCGAGAAGCTACCCGAAAGCGACCAGAGGGGGGGTGAATGGGAGCTTCAAAATTTCCTTTCGGAAACTAGATGCCACTGTCCCAAATCAACCCCAAAAGCGAAACCTAGAGCTTGCTAATGTCCACGACCCTAGATGTAGGGTGGATGCTTCCTAGAAGCACAGCGGGACACTAGACAACCCTAGAAAGCCAACCCAAAAGACGGAACTCAAATCCGATCAAGACGAACGAAGCCGCGAACGAAAACGCGCGAAACAGCAGCGACCGGACTCTGGCCTGCGTCCGGTCAGCAGGGACCGGACGCGTCCGGTCGTCAGAAAACAGCTCTGGGAGCTCTCTGTTCGCGACCGGACGCACGGAGCTCAAGCGTCCGGTCGTTCACTGAGCGTCCGGTCAGATGAGACAAAAACACGGGAACAGTGCGAGCAGCGCGTCCGATCAGTTCCAAAAACCAGCGTCCGGTCGAGCAAAACGAAACACCGAAAAACGATCGGACTCACCAGAGGGTCCGGTCACTGGGCATCGGACGCGTCCGGTCACAGAAAAACGTTTCTGGAACCTCTGTTTCTGACCGGACTCACTGAAGGGAGCGTCCGGTCGATTTGAACAGAGCGTCCGGTCAAACAAAAGAACTCAGACAGAGTTCAACCACCGGACGCACTGTAGCAGCGTCCGGTCGTTGAATGAAGCGTCCGGTCACCCCGCGAATTCACTGTTCGTCCACCGATTCGACTAGAACTCACCCAAAACAAATCCTCTAGGGAT
Source organism: Coix lacryma-jobi var. lacryma-jobi (assembly GCA_009763385.1). NCBI lineage: Eukaryota > Viridiplantae > Streptophyta > Magnoliopsida > Poales > Poaceae > Coix > Coix lacryma-jobi. The sequence goes on along the minus strand of VDCT01000790.1, from coordinate 17,208 downwards.
CAAACTTGGTGAGTGAAGTCACAAGGAGGTTAGTGAGCTATCTCTAAGAGATCATGGCTCGAACCTAACTCCAAATCGGTGAATCGAAGAATTTCGGGGGAAGGGAAGAAAAGTGACCCGAAACGAAAAATCGATCGATCTCCTAGACCGTGAGGTTAGAGGATGATTCCTTCGGTGGAAAGAAGTGCCTCACGATCTAGAACAACTTGGTTCAAACGGAATTGCAAAAGATGAACCGAGCAAAGAGATCAAGCGACGGGAAAATCGTGGAGCAAAAAGGATTCCGCGAAGAACACAAGCAAAACGGAAATCACAGCCACGAACTCGAATCAAGGACGCAAATCAAGCCATCGATCAGTGCTCCAAGGTGAGGATACGGCCTCACTTCCTCGAATCAACAGTACACAGAGTGGAGTCTCTCTGCGGATCTCAACTAGCTAAAGCAGGGGTGTGGGAGAGTGGAAACCCTAGGAAATGAAAGCTCTAACTGCGAGATTGAGATGGGGAGGAGGGTGTCTCCCCTGGACTACTTATACTAACCTAGCCTAAGTCTATTTCCTACTCTACCCCTCTACTCTAATTACAGAGCGGACCAGCCTAACCCTAAGGCTATTCTAGTCCACCCGCTGGTGGTAGGTAGATCCGACGGCCACGCCCGCACGGTCTTCCGCGTCGCCTCCACGCAACCTTCAGATCGCCGCCACGTGCCGCCACCACTCTGCACCCCCGGTTTTGTGGCCCAAACCGGGAAACCAGCCTTTTCCATCAGCCCCCGGTTTTGAGGCCCAAACCGGGAAACCAGCCTCCAGCCCGAGTTTTGTGGCCCAAACTCGGAAACCCTCAGCGCCCGAGTTTTGAGGCCCAAACTCGGAAACCGGCCCACGCCCAGGTTTTGAGGCTCAACCTGGAAACCGTCACGCCCAGGTTTTGTGGCTCAACCTGGAAACCCAGCACCCAGGTTTTGAGGCCCAAACCTGGAAACCGTCCACCGTTGGTTTTTCCCGGGCTCTACCAACAAACCGGCGTCGTAGAGGGGATGCACCGCCTGTGCACCCCTTCCACCGACATGATCGCACTTCTCCGCTTGTCGCTGTCGCAGGCTGCCAGCCACCACAGCTGATCCTCCGGCCTCCAGTCCATCAGTCCAAGTCCACGTCCGCCCTTCACCGTCCGATACATCGGCATGGCACGTCCGCCGCACGGCACGCCCATCCTTCATCGCGCCCGGTCCGTCGGCACGGCACGTCGCAACTTGACCTTCACCCGCCATCGATCACTGTCTCCGTGCTCGACACCTGCACAACACAAGCCAAAGAACATGCGCATCATCTCCGTTGACAATCACTCATCACACAGAGACTCGGCATACACCCATGTATCGCAGGCTCATCGTAACCGGCAGCTGGAGATGGGTCCCCGAGCTCAGCTCTTCGAGCTCGGAGGAGGAGAGTGATGATGAGGAGGATAGTGACGACGAGGGGATGGATGCGCGTCTGAGGCGTGCGGGGGTCGTCGACGTCCGGGCTGATCGTTCCTCTGTGCAGGAGGATGTCTTGGAGGTCCCTCGGGCGAAGGGATCGCGCGGGACGCAGCCACGGAAGGCGGCGCCGAGCCCTGCCTCGTCGGGGGCTCAAGGCCCGTCGAGCTCCGTGCCGGACGTGCCCCCGGACGCAAGGAAGCCTCGGACCCGGGGCGCCGTCGCCGCGGCACAGAAGGAGGCCAGACCACGTCTGCCCATGCGGGGGGTCTCGAGAAGGGCCGGCCCTCGAGAAGCGGCCAACACGTCGAGAGGGACTCCGGGTCCGATCGCCGCAAGTCCCGAGGGCGGCGTCGAGCCCGCGGAGGAGCGGGCAACATGAGGGGGCGTCGAGCCCCCGCCATGATGACCGTCGGGTGGGGAGCCGTGAGCGCTCCCGGAGCTCCTCACCGCACCGTCGTCGGGAGAAGGAGACCGACGGGGGGACGCGACCGCCGGCACGTGCGCCGGAGCAGGTCCCGGAGCCCGCGCAAGGAAGGGCGCCACGAGGACCGCTCGAGGGGGACGCGGTCCCCCCGGGACAAAAGGCAGGAGGAGAGCTCCCCACTGGGGTCGGGCCACGAGACGCATCGGGCGCTTTCCCCCCGTCCAAGCCACGTGGAGACGGCTCAGGGGCGTGGCTCGAGCTATGGGGCGGGCTCGAAGCCCTGAGCGGGTCCGGCGATTCGGGGAAGAGGCCCGCCCTCGCTTTGGGTGAGTAGGTCTCCTTAATTTCGTTGGTAGGGAAACTTTACCTTTTTACCTTTGGTGATGGGCTGTTTTCTGGCTTTTCAGGGAGAAGCGCCCCCGGCAGGAGATGGTCCCCGCAGCGTCCAAGCGGGCCAAGACCTCGAGTTCTGCCGAGGCCCAAGCACCTCGAGGTATGGCTCCTCTTCCCAGGGAGGCCGCTTGGCTGGCGAAGGCTCGAGCAGCCATGGCTCGGGGAAGCCAGATGGCCGCGCGGATCTCGGTGAGGCCAACGCCGTCGACCACGGGGGTCGAAGCTTTTTCCTGTTTCTGACGACGTCGTTCTCCTTCTTCAGCAGGGACCACGGCTCCTGGCGCCGAGCCCGCCCCACCGCGTCCGTCGCGGCACCGCACCCTCCTCTTCCTCCTCCTCCTCGGGTGGCGCCTATCGAGAGGGCCACACCTCCCCCGTTGCGACGACCATCTCGGGGGGAGCTCCCGAGACAAGCATGGCTCCGTTGGCGTCTGGGGCTGAAGGGTCGGCGGCCCTCGAGTCCCCGGTCGACGCGAGCCGGCCCGCGGAGAAGGGGAAGGAGGGAGAGGCGTCGGTGGAGAAGGTGCCGACGGTGGAGGAGCTCCTGGACGAGCTGGAGCGGGTGTGCCCCCGGTCGAGGGCTCAACGCTGGAGGAAGCGCTCGAGGCACTGGCCGGGGTCGACGAGACGCCGGAGGACCCGATGAGGGGGGAGAGGTTGGCGACGAGCCACCCTTCGAGCGACCCGCTACCGCTCGAGTCCCTGCCTCTACGCGAGGCCGTACCATCGCCTCGGGCGAAGCAGCAGGAGGAGACGGCGGAGGTGCGGGGAGAGCCACAGCCGGTGCCGCCGGTTGGTGGTTTGCAGCTGGCGCTGCTTGAGCCGGAGGTCGAGGGCCCGCCCAACGTCGAGCTTGATCGACCGGCGTGGCCATATCCCGACGCGCCGAGCTCCTCCCGCGCCATGATCCCCGTGGAGCGATCGGCTCAGCAGGGAACTCCGCGGGAGGCGGGGTTGATCTTCAGGGAGCTGGCCGCGCTCGTGGCGGAGGCGGAGCAGTCCTTCTCGGAGGAAGCGGAGAGGTCCGCGCAGGCGGCGGCTGCCCTCGCGAAGGCGCAGGCGCAACTCCAAGAGCTCCGTGCCGAGCTGGATCGGAACGCCCAGATGGCGAGCCGGCTCAACGCCGCACAGGCGGAGGCTCGGGCGGCTCGGGACGAGGCCGCTCAGGCAAAGGAGGAGGCCACCACCGCGCTGTCCGAGGCGGAGGCGTCGAAGAAGGATGCGCCGATGCTCGAAGTGAGGCCGCTACCGCCCGATCTGCGACGGAAGCGGCGAAGAAGGAGGCCGAGAGGGCCCAAAGCGAAGCCGCCACCGCCCGATCCGCGGCGGAGGGCGGCGAAGAAGGAGGCCGAGGAGGCCAAGAATGGTGTCGCCACCGCCCAGGCTGCAGCGGAGGCGGCGCGGCAAGAGGTGATCCGGAAGGATCTGGCCCTTGCCGATACGGGCAAGCTGGTCGAAGGCCTCAGGGCCGAAAAGCTTGACGTGCTGTCCGAGAAGCGTAGGCTCGAGCAGCGCGTCGAGGGCCTCACCAGCGACCTCGCTGCTCTGGGCGCGCACTGCGATGGTAATTTTCATGCCTTGTCTTTGCCTTGATTTCGAGGTTTTTTGTCACGTCGCGGTCTCATTCTTTCTTGCTTGTTGCATAGACGTCGAGAAGACCGCCGAGGAGCTCCGTGAGACGAATCAGACTCTCGTGGAGCAACTCCGGGGTGAGACCATGGTGGCGGAACGGGCGCGCTGCACCCTCGACCGGCTCAGCTCTATGTGGGGTGCCGACCCGGTGGCGCGGCGGAGGGCGCGGTGGCTCGGCGACGCCCTGGTCGACGCCCTGTGCTTCGTCGTAGCGCGCGGGACCGCGTCAGGAGCGCTCTCCACCACGGCGTAAAGCAGGCGTTTGCGGCCGTCCGCTCCGGCTTCCGCTACCCGGTCAACGTTGTTGCCAAGGGCTTCATCGAGATCGAGGGGAAGGACGAGGAGTGGAACGACCGCCGCGTCGACAAGATCTTGGAGAAGGTGGAGAGGCCGGGGCGGCGTTCGCCAAGCTCTTCGAGGAGGACGTGCTGCCTCCTGATGCGGACAGTGGTGTAGGTGGCCCCCCTCCTTCTGGCCCGGATGTCGAGGCTGAGCCCGCGGCAGAAGAGCTTGGGGAGGAATTCCAGACGGATGAAGAATGAGGCCTGCGTGCCAAATTTGGGCATCGAGGCCCTTGTAAGAATTCAAATCATGACTTATGGCCCGTCGAGGTCAATATGTGTATATGACTTGTTTATTTAAAGAAGCTGTTTCTTTTCAAATTTATTCGATCACTTCTCTTTGTCGCTAGCTCGAGCTTCAACCGGCTTGGTCCGTGTTCCTTCGATACGCGTCACGAGTTCCTCGAGGGGAGGCGTAGGTAGGGTACCGTAGCCCGGGGGCGTAGGTGGCCGTCTACGTCGACGCCCCCCGACTCTTGGAGGCTCGGGGTATTTACGGATTTAGACGCTGCTAGTATGCTCGAGGTGCGAGTCGAGACGAGGGTCGAATTTTTTGAAAAGAAAACGCGCTTTTTCCGGAGTCTGGGGAGGGGGTTCCCCCTGTCAGCCCCCGAGGAAGGCTCGACCCTGAGCAAGGCAGGGTCGAGGCTACCTTAAGTTGCTAAGTAATATGAAAGATGGTGCACGAGTTGGCTCATTCATATTCAACGTGTTTGTACAAAGCAACAAAATGAACAAGGCCTCGAGGCCCTTAAGGGTAGAAGCGACGTAGCTGAGATATGTTCCATGCGTTCGCCAGGATCCTGCCTTGACCGTCGTAGAGCTTGTACGTTCCTGGCTTGAGCACTTCAGCTACGGTGTATGGGCCCTCCCATGGAGGGGTGAGCTTGTGGCGCCCTCGATTATCCTGCAGCCGTCGAAGCACGAGGTCCCCCACCGCCAGGTCCCTCTTGCGCACGTGCTTGTCGTGGTAGCGTCGAAGTGTTTGCTGGTAGCGCGCGGAGTTGATGAGCGCCACGTCTCGGGCCTCCTCGAGTTGGTCCTTGGCGTTGGCGAGCCTTTCATCGTTGGTTTGCTCGTTGTAGGCTCGAAGTCGAGGGGAGCCGTACTCGAGGTCCGTAGGCAAGACAGCCTCGGCGCCGTAGGTTAGGAAGAACGGAGTGAACCCGGTGGCTCGACTCGGCGTAGTCCTGAGGCCCCACAGCACCGAGGGGAGCTCTGCAGCCCACCCCTTTGAAGTTTTTGAGGGTCTTGAACAGCCTCGGCTTCAGCCCATGGAGTATCATGCCGTTGGCGCGCTCGACCTGCCCGTTGCATTGAGGGTACGCGACCGAGGCCCAGGTCACGCGAATGTTGTTGTCGTCGCAGAAGTTGGTGAACTTTTTGCCCGTGAATTGGGTGCCATTGTCGGTGATGATGACGTTAGGCACCCCAAACCGGTACATGATGTCGGCGATGAACTCGACAGCCTTCTCGGAGGTGGGGTCGCCTATGGGCTTGGCCTCGATCCACTTGGTGAATTTGTCGATGGCCACGAGCACATGCGTGTACTTTCCAGTTGTCGTCTTGAGGGGGCCCACGAGGTCGAGCCCCCAGACGGCAAACGGCCAAGTGATGGGGATCATCTGCAGGGCGTGCGCGGGCTGGTGCGTTTGCTTGGCGTAGAACTGACACCCTTGGCAAGCTTGGACCAGGCGCCTGGCGTCTCCGATGGCGGTTGGCCAGTAGAAGCCCTGTCGGAAGGCGTTCCCTACCAGGGTCCTTGGCGCTGCGTGATGGCGCAAGCCCCCGAGTGCATGTCGTCGAGGAGCCTGCGTCCCTCCTCGAGGGGGATGCAGCGTTGAAGGATTCCTGATGGGCTTCGACGGTACAGCTCTCTTTCGTCGCCGTAGATGACGTAGGTCTTGGCCCTTCGAGATGCGTCGGGCCTCCGTCTTATCTTCCGGTAGCACGCCTTGCGTCAGGTAGTCGAGGAAGGGCGTCCGCCAGTCGAGGGGTCGCGATGAAGGAGAGCGGGCGTATCAATCTGCATTGCCTCATCGGATGTCGAGGGGTCGTTCTCGAGGGGTGGCGTTAATGGTCGAGCCCCCGCGTCTGGCTCGAGGTGTGGCGTCGAGGGGCCAGCCCCCGGGCCGATTTTGACGGATGGCTCGAAAACGTCCCTCGAGAAGACATCTGGTGGAACCGTGCCGCGCGTGGACGCCAACTTTGCCAGCTCGTCTGCGGCCTCGTTGTATTTTCGAGCGATGTGGTTGAGCTCGAGGCCGTAGAACTTGTCTTCTAGCTTGCGCACTTCTCCGCAGTATGCCTCCATCTTGGGATCGATGCAGCTCGAAGCCTTCATAACCTGGTTGATGAGCTGCGAGTCCCCTCGAACGTCGAGGCGTCGGACCCCGAGCTCGAGGGCGATGCGCAGCCCATTGACGAGGGCCTCGTACTCGGCGACGTTGTTGGAGGCGGGGAAGTGCAAGCGTAGCAGGTAGCGCATGTGGACTCCGAGGGGTGAGATGAAGAGCAGGCCTGCGCCTGCCCCCGTCTTCATGAGGGATCCGTCGAAGTACATGGTCCAGAGCTCGGCTTGGATTTGTGCCGGCGGGAGCTGGGTGTCGGTCCATTCAGCAACGAAGTCGCCAACGCTTGCGACTTGATGGCTTTTCGGGGCGTAGGTGATGGCCTCCCCCATTAGCTCGGCGGACCACTTGGCGATGCGCCCCGTGGCCTCCCGATTGTTGATGATCTCACCGAGGGGGAAGGATGACACCACCGTTACGGGATGAGCGAGGAAGTAGTGCTGGAGCTTGCGCCTCGTGATGATGATCGTAGAGCAGCTTCTGGATGTGCGGGTACCGGACCTTGGCCTCGGAGAGTCACTGGTGAAGTACACCGGCCGTTGGACCGGCAACGCACGACCCTCCTCGTGCCTCTCGACGACTATGACCGCGCTGACCACCTGAGTGGTTGCGGCCACATAGAGGAGAAGGGACTCGGGGGGATCGTCACCCTGGGCTGGTCGTGGTGGCACGAGGATTGGCGCGGAAGTCAGCAACCCCTTCAACTTGGTTAGGGCGTCCTCGGCTTCAAGGGTCCACGCAAAGCGTTCCGTCTTCTTCAGCAAGCGGTAGAGAGGTAGCGCCTTTTCCCCTAGCCTCGAGATGAACCTACTGAGAGCAGCTAGGCAGCCTGTCACTTTCTGTACGCCCTTGAGGTCTCGAATTGGGCCCATCCTCGTGACTGCTGAGATCTTTTCGGGGTTGGCCTCGATCCCCCGTTGTGAGACAATGTAGCCAAGTAGCATGCCCCGGGGCACACCAAAGACACATTTCTCGGGGTTGAGCTTCACATTCTTGGCCCGGAGGCACTCGAACGTGGTCTCGAGATCGCTGATGAGGTTCCCGACTTTCTTGGTTTTAACCACGATGTCATCGACGTAGGCCTCGACGGTTTTGCCTATGTGTTCGCCAAAGATATGCTGCATGCAACGTTGGTACGTTGCCCCGGCGTTTCGAAGGCCGAAGGGCATTGTAACGTAGCAATACATACCAAAAGGCGACAAAAGAGGTAGCGAGCTCGTCGGATTCTTTCATCCTAATCTGGTGGTAGCCGGAATACGCATCGAGAATGAAAGTACTTCACACCCCGCAGTGGAATCGATAATCTGATCAATTCTAGGTAAAGGAAATGGAACTTTTGGACACGCTTTATTCAGACCAGTGTAGTCTACACACATCCGCATTTTTCCATTCTTTTTCCTAACTAGTACAGGGTTAGCTAGCCACTCGGGTGAAATACCTCCTTGATGAACCCGGCCGCCAAAAGCTTGTGCACCTCCTCGCCGATGATCCTGCGCTTCTCCTCGTCGAAGGCGCAGGCGTTGCTTCACCGGTCTGGACCCGGCCTGGATCTCCAAGGCGTGCTCGGCGACTCCCCTCGGTATGCCTGGCATGTCCGAGGGGCCCCACGCAAACATGTCGATGTTCGCGCGGAGAAAGTCGACGAGCACTGCTTCCTATTTAGGCTCGAGGCTGGCGCTGATGGCCAGCGTCTTGCCATTGGTCGAGGTCGGGTCGACGGGTATCTGCTTGGTGTGCTCCGCCGGCTCGAAGGTGCCAGCGTGCGTTTGCTTCAGGGGCCTCCTCGGTGGCCAGGGCGCTAGGGCCTCGAGCGAGTCGAGTGGACGTTGGCCTCCCCACGCTCGACGCACTCCACGTCGCAGTGGTACGCGTGCTCGTAGGAGGTGTCGACGGTGATGACCCCTTTTGGCCCCGGCATCTTGAGCTTCAAGTACGTGTAGTTGGGACCGCCATGAACTTAGCATAGCCTGGCCTGCCGATGATGGCGTGGTAGGTCCCTTGGAACCCGACCACCTCGAAGGTGAGCGTCTCCCGGCGGAAGTTGGCCGGCGTGCCAAAGCAGACAGGCAGGTTGATGCGCCCGAGGGGGTGTGCCTTCTTCCCAGGTACGACTCCGTGGAACCCCCCAACGCTGGGTCGGAGCTGGTCCCTCGAAATCCCAGGAGGTCGAGGGTCTCGAGGTATATGATGTTGAGGCTCGAGCCCCCATCCATCAACACCTTGGAGAACCGTACCGTACGATGATGACGGGGTCGACGACAAGAGGGTATGCTCCCGGATTTACGACATGATCCGGATGGTCGTCACGGTCGAACGTGATCGGCGCATCAGACCAGTCGAGGTACCGGGGGCGTCGTGGCGGAGTGCAAAGATCTCCCGGCGCTCCTTTTCTCTGTTGAGCCGAGAGCCCGACGGTCGGGCCCCCGTAGATCATGAAGCAGTCGCGCACCGGGGGGAAGTCCGCGTCCCCGTCCGCGTCGATTGTTGTCCTTGCCCTTAGGCGCGTCTTCCTTCTTGTCGCCGAGCTTGGAGTAGAAGCCCTTCAACAGTCGGCAGTCTTTTAGCTTGTGATTTACGAGGCCCTTGTGATAAGGGCAGGGGTCCTCGAGCATCTGGTCGAAAACAGCCCGTCAGGGGGCCTCGAGGTTTCTTATGGTCGAGGGCGCCCATGAGCACTTCTTCATCGTTGTCGTCGTCGGCGTCGCGCTTCGCCTTTTGACCTTTGCTTTTGTTCTTCTTCTTTTGTTGTTGTTGTTGTTGCGGTTCTTGGCGTCGTTGCCCTTGTTCGAGCCCTCCGGCGCGGTCACCGCCTTACCTTTGTCCGTGGAGCGGCCAAAGAAGGCCCCCACTGCCTCGTCACCTGAGGCAAAGCTGGTGACACGATCCATCAGGTCCTCGACCGTCCTGGGACGGTAGCGCCCTAGCTCATGAACTAGCTCTTGGCACGTCGTGCCCGCGAGGAACGCTGAGATGACGTCCTCATCAGGCACGTGGGGGAGCTCGAGACGCTGCTTCGAGAATCGCCGAGCAAAGTCGCGGAGGGGCTCGTCCGCTGCCTGCCTGCAACGCCGTAGATCCCAGGGGTTGCCTGGGCGCACGCAAGTCCCCTTGAAATTCCCGTCGAAGACCCTGACTAGGTCGGCCCAGTCATGGATCCGATCCGGCGGGAGCCCCTCGAGCCACCGACGGGCGGTGTCCGAGAGGTAAAGTGGGAGTTGGCGTATGATCACACGGTCGTCGCTCTTCGCTCCGCCCAGTTGACAGCCTAGGCGGAAGTCCGAGAGCCAGAGCTTGGGCTCGACCTCCCGTCATACTTCACGATGTTGGTCGGTGGTCGGAAGCGGTCGGGGAGGGTTGAGCTGCGGATGGCCCGGCTGAAGACTCTGGGGCCCGGGGGCTCGAGGGCTTGCCGGTCCTCGTCGTGTCGTGCCCCCCTCGATGGGCGCTATAGCCACGCTCTTGGGCCCCCTTGTCCTTGCCGGCGGTTGATGTCGTTGCGGGCGTCATTGGGGTCTCGAGGTGGCCGGTTGTCGATGATCCGTTCCTGGACTGGCCTAGCTCGAGAGGCGTCCGGCTGGTGGACGGACGTCTCGCGCTGTTGCGGGGCGTGTCTGCTGGTTTCCCCGAGGCGCCCCGCGCCGTCAGAGGCTGAGCTCTCTGCTGCAACAGCTGTCTCGAAGAGGTTCTTCATTTCCCCAAGCATGCGCCTGGCGTCAGGGTTGGAGACGGCGGGTAGATCACGGAGCAGCATTGCCGCCGCCACCACGTTCTGCCTGGCTCACGGGAAACGCACCTCGGGGCGTTGGTGCCCCGTCCTCGAGGATCTGCCAGTGGACCTCTCGAGCGCGGCCAAGACACCGGCACCTCGAGGCTGGGTTGGTTCCTGTGCTATAGTTTTCTCGAGTTGCAGCCAGGCGCTGTCGTTCCTCCTCAGCCTTGGCGACGGCCTCCCGCAGCGCGAGCTGCGCCGCCCGTCGTGTGCTAAGATGGTCCAGCCGGTGCGGGGGGTTCGTTCCTCCCCTGAACGCGTGATCCTCCTGCCGCAGCCACGTTTCCGGGCTCTTCGAGGTTGAGCGTCGGCCTGGTGTCATCGTCGTCGTCGTCCTCGGCGTCGTCCACGACCCCTCGAGCTGGAAGCACTCCCTGGTGGGGTCCCAGAGGTCAGGGTCGTGGTAGTCGTACTCATCGGAGTCGGGGCTGCTGATGCCGCGCCGCCCTGGCTCGTGCCGGGACTGCAGCTCGCGGCACCACTCCCCGAAGGTGGCTCGACGGCTCGTGAGAGGCCGCGGTCGACGTGCGCGGGGTAGACGATCTTCACAAAGTGTCGGTGTTTCGAACCCGGGGGTATGACACCAACGAGTAATATGATCGCGTGCTCTCTTCCTGGATGGTGATGCAAGATGACACAAGGGTTTATCCTGGTTCGGGCAAAGAAGGCCCTACGTCCAGCGGGGGGAGGATGTTCTTGTATTACTTGCACCTAAGTGCTTGTACAGGGGCGAATACAAGCTCAGTGAGCGTGGACCGGAGTCCGGACTCGTGTATGTGTGTGTGGACTTGTGTGTGAAAGCGTGTGCGTAACCGTGGACTCGCGTTGTCTCTTGCGCGCGAAGGGCCCTGGCGTCCCCTTTTATAGAACAAGAGGAGGCCAGGGTTTACACAGGATTGACATGTACAACGCTCGATATGGCGAAGGGTAGGAACTCTGTTTTGTCGAAGTCACCGCAGCCAACGTGGGTGTTGTTGTTGAGGCGTCCTTGATGCGTGGCCTCCATCCCGGGCGCGGAACGTGGAGGCGTGGCGACGTGGAAGCCGTACAGCACCCATCCCGGCATGTACAGGACACGGCGGGGTCCCTCCGGGTCTTGGGGTACCTGTCCTCCAATAGCATGAAAGCAGTCAGGACTCGAGGGGCGCAGGGCCGGCCTCGAGGTGGCGCCTACGGGAGGCTCGAGCCCCCAGGTATGGGCAAGTCCCGGAACGCCGGGCGTACAGCGGGATCCCAGGCCTCGGGGTGAAGCTCGAGCCTGCTACAGTGCATGGTATGGCCGAACAGCGCTGTACTTGTGCCTTTTTGCCCATGCTTGTGGTGAAAATGAGGTTTGACTCTGGCTCCGGTTCACTGTGGCACACGCTGTGTACCAGAGGACGTGACCGGAGTAAGAGGACGCATTAAATGCGCAGTATGGGGCTAGGACGGAGCGCCAGCCCGAGGCCTGGCTCGGAGGGCTCGGGCGAGACGGAGATTGAGCCCCCGCCTGAGGCCTGGCTTGGAGGGCTCGGGCGAGACGGAGAACGAGCGTTCGCCCGAGGCCTGGCTTGGAGGGCTCGGGTGAGCGGAGGTTGAGCTCCAGCTCGAGCCTAGGGTGTGTGACGAGCCTCGAGGGGTAGGCTATCGTGCTGGAGGGGCTCGAGGTCCCCGCGCGGGGTCCCGAGGAGCGGTGCACAGCTGTAGCGGGTTCGAGGGGTAGGCTACTAGGAGGCGGTCGGTAAGGTTTTGGCAAGTCTAAGCTCCCTGGCGGTGGGCCTGCGTTGCAGGCTCCGAGGGGTTGGTTTCTTGGAAGGTTAGCCTAGCTGGGTTTATTAATTGGTGTTCTAGGTTTAACTTATTTGTTTGCGTTGATTGGGGGTACCCCTTTGGTGTTCCCCTGACACAAAGCCTTTAGATGAGTCAAGATTTTGTGCTTTGAGGAGTGAACTAAATATCATTGATTCTCGTAACATGGCTTGATGTCTTGCACATATTTGTTTTCACCTAGAGACCTAGTCAAATGCTTTGGCAAAATATGTGTGTGATTTCAAAATCTATTTTGCATGCTTCTCTTATGTCCATGGTATGTATTGTCTATATGAAATCTGGACATGTTTGAAGTATGTGTAGTATACCACTCAGGGTTCTCTTGGAATAGCTCTCTGTCCGCTCTGTTTTTACACAGTCGGTGGTACCGCCATAAGGTCGGTAGTACCGACGTCGGTAGTACCGACCCCATGGGCGGTAGTACCGACGTCGGTAGTACCGACCCCATGGGCGGTAGTACCGACCGTGTGGTCCCAAGTATAAAGGTCAGGTGGTGAAATCTATTTCAACCCTAGTCATCTTTCTTTTCACACACCCGCCGCCGCAGCCGCCATCTCCTTCTAATCCTGTAGCCGCCGTGTTCTTCTCCTTCTTCGATCTCTCTCCTCCTCCACCCAAATCCAAATCCGTCCGGTGGAAAGGTGCATTGGAGCGTGGAGATCGTCTTGGTGGTGTTCTTGAAGCCCGAAGTTTCTTCCTTCATTGGATTTCAACCGCTTCTACACGAGTAGCAAGGTACTAGGGTGTTCTTGCCCGATCTCTTAATGTACCTTGTTCTAGGTTGATTCCTTTGACAGGATTGCTCTATCTAGTGTGTAGATGCCTCTAGGATGTATGGTTTGCAAGTTCATGGCGATTTGGTAGATTGGATTGAAGGAAACCGCACGCTGCTGTGCGGTCGGTAGTACCGCCCCCTTGGGGTCGGTAGTACCGACCGCGCGCAGCGAGCCGTTCTCCTCCCCGATTTCAATCGTCATCTTTGCTACATCCTTTGATGTTGTCGTTTTATCACCTTGTCTCACTTCGGTCTATGTTATCTTTTCTAGATGTTGCATAGCCGGAGGCCCCCTCCTGCTCGTGCAGCTAGAGATGATGATGAAGATGAATATGTGGCTTTGGAGCAAGGTGGTGTTGACGTTGGTGGGCCGCAGCGACGCAGTCCTGCGCGCCGTGCTCGGTCTGCCGGTGGGAGTATGGAGGAGCTCCCTCGTCAGGTCCGTGGACGTTCGTCCGTGGGCCACGGGGGACGTCGCAGTGTGGATAGTGCCAGGGGAGGTGGGGGAGCGGCCATGCCGGTGGCAGTGGCAGTGGGCATGCTCCTCCGCCTCCTTCACCTTCTTCGCCTCCTGTCACTGGTCCGCCCGGGCGCCTGCATAGCGTCATGTGGGTGGAGTGGCTCAGGCAGCTGGTGCCGAGCGTGAGGGTCATCCTATGGATCCTCGCGTTGGACCGCTGTCACCTACGACTTCAGGGTTGATGCTTATCAACTGGGCTTTTCAGATGCACCCTGAAGGTGAAGCTGTCATGACTATCCTGATCATCCTGAAAAAACCATGGACTACTCTGACAGGAAGAAGGGGAATCTGTTGAGAAGGCAGCCTAAGGAGAATCCTTACCTTTTCATCAGAGATGATTCAGTGGATAGGAGGTTTTGGTCGAGGTTCCAGCAGGACTATTATGTGTCTGTATGCTAGAAGAATCAATGTGCTAAGGGCCATCCTCCTCTTTTGAGCATAAGCGGCTAGTAATCCACTCCTTGACAGACAAGGATTCAGAGGAGATTCAGTTTTGGTGTAGAGGCTTGAGGAGTGGAGGATCTTGGGGTTGATTTCTGGTGAGCGCAGCTACAACCAAGAAATTATTTGTCAATTTTGGGCAACCCTTTTCATTGATCAGGAGGCTCAGGTGTTGCACTGGATGACCCAAGGGGTCCACTACCGGTGCAACTCGTCACCTTCGCCAGGTTGTTGGGATTCGACCATGTGGACAGGGATGTCCCTTGCTTGTTAGAGATGTATGGTGGGGGCATGTACACCGAGCAGCTGCAGAATTCAGGTGTCTACATGGATGGTGCAGTGGCAAACTTCAAGGTCCCTGGCCTGAAGCCTGCCTACTATGTGCTCAACAACTTGATGCGCGTGACTCTTGATCCTAAGGTTGGAGACCAGGACAATTTGAGAGATGATGCTGCCAAGGTCCTTGTTCAGTTTGCTTTGCCAGATGGACGGTTCGCATTTCTCATTTCTCTGGCAAAAGATATCAGATGTGTACAATGACCCTCACAAGCTCTTGCCTTATGCTCCATATCTTATGCACATCATTGAGCATGTTGTGGGAGCTAACTTTGAGTATGACCGGTCGGTCAAGGACTACAGTGTTCGGAAGTTTGTTTCGATCACCAAGGACAAGGGTGTTGTAGGCGACGAGGCTCCAGCGGCAGCAGCAGCGCCTGATGAGGCACAGGGCCCAGAGCAGGCTCGTGGAGAGGTCTCCTTGCTACCGCTCCTCTCCGCGTCGTGAGAGGCATAGGAGTGGCGGTCTTCGCTCCGCTCTCGGCAAGATCTTCGAGTGGAGTGCTACAGGGCCGAGCGCGAAGACGGCATCACCAGGAGGTGCGTGAGCACCTTGGTTCCTCCGCGTTCTCCGCCCGACCCCATCCAGATCCTTTTGCCGGTATGATGCTCAGGCCCAACACCATGATGATGATGATGATGATGACGATGGTCAGCAGCAGCAGCAGCCCCAACCCGGTGGTGGTGAGGCAGGTTTTTACAGCTCCATGTTGTTCCCGCCTCCTCAGTTCTATCCTCCGCCACCACCTCAGTATCAGGCTCCTCCCTTCTACCCTGACTATGGTGCGGGTACGTCCTTTGCTGGCGGCTCCACTCATATCAAGGTGGTGGAGGTGGCTCGTACATGGGCTTTGCTGGCCCCGACGCCGATCAGCTGGGAGTGGTGGTTCCGTGACTCTACTCCTCCGCCGGATTCTTCTGCTCCGTCGTCCTTTCCAGGTGGTGATGTTGGTGAGAGTGCCTACTCCTCTCTCTTGGTGGTCCTTATCGTGGTGGGTCTTCCAGCGGCTTACTAGTTCTTTGCTTATCTGGCCTACCCATTTTGGTACTTGATCCAAAGGGGGAGTGTTAGGCTTATCCTGCTGTAATAGCTAGCTGTGAGAGAGGGTTAAACTTTGAGAACTAAGTGTGGTATGATACTTTTTATTTGTGATGTGATCATGAGGATGTAAAACTTTGTGCTTTAATGTTATATTCTTGTTTGGTTCATCCTCAATACTTATGCTCTTGTCATGGTGATTTTTGTTTTCGATATGGCTATGTGTTTGAGTCCTTTTCTTTCTTCCATAGCCATTCGCTTTTCTATTACATTGTTATGTGAATCACCATGTCATATCGCTTATGCATCACAAATTGATATATATGATGTTGTCACACACTCTTAGGCATCCCACGGATTGCAAAATTTAGGGGGAGCTCTTGTTCTTGTGTATGCACCTTGTTTTAATCAAGGTTTGAAGTTCATATCCAAAGCATACACTAAGGGGGAGCTTCAACTAAATTTTGGAATTCAAAAGCTTCAATTCTTTCTATCCTTATCGTAAGCCTAAGTTGGTTGTCATCAATTACCAAAAAGGGGGAGTTTGAAACTGCATTCGCCCCCAATGTGGGTTTTGGCTAATTAATGACAATCAAATTAGGGACTAACAGTTTATAAAAGCATGTATGCAGGTGTTAGTCCTAAGAAAGATTTGAAACGTTGAAATCTCGTGAACAAAGCACGCAGGATACATTTGGACATAAAGATGCCTAGCTCAAGTGGTAGTTAAATTTAAACTTGAGTTATAGGTGAGACGGACTATGAAGAGGGTCACAAAGTAGGTTGGCTAGATGTGGAGAAAAGTGCCAAAATCGACTAACTATAGTTCGCTTGAGAGACACCGCACAATCACGAACACATAGAGGATATTTTTATGTGGTCGGTGGTACCGACCAGGGTGGTGGTGGTACCGACCACGGCTTCTCGCGCAGTGCTCAAACACCCTCTCTGTGTTGGTCAAAAATGACCTGGCGGTATTACGCCATAACCTCAGTAGTACCGCCCTCGGTGGTACCGACCCAGGTCGGTAGTAAACTTGGTTTTGCGAAGCTCTGTGTAGAGTCAAAAATGACCTAGCGGTAGTACCGCTATAACCTCGGTACTACCGCCCTCGGTGGTACCGACCCAGGTCGGTAGTAAGCTTGATTTCGCAGGCCTCTCTGTTCGCGCTGAAATTGACCTGGCGGTAGTACCGCCATTACCTCGGTACTACGCCCCTGGTGGTACGAGCCCTGGCCGGTGGTAACCAAGTTTGCAGGGCTCTCTGGACTGACTCGCTTGTGACTTGGCGGTAGTACCGCCATAACTCGGTACTACGACCCTCGGTGGTACTGACGCTGGTCGGTAGTTTTCGAGGGACCAAGTCCCTAATGTGGAGCTCTCTGTTCGCGGCCGATTTGGCCCGGCGGTAGTACGCCATAACCTCGGTACTACGCCCGCGGTGGTACGACGTGAGGTCGGTAGTTGATTTGGCCAGATCTGGTTTTATGCGACCGTTGTGAACTGGTCGGTGGTACCGACCATGGGTGGTCGGTAGTACCGACCAGCCTCGGGACTGGGGGACCATGGGTGGTCGGTGTAGGATTCTGGAGGCCTAGAAGGGGGGGTTGAATAGGCCTGTCAAAACTCAAAAACCTAATTCGGTTAAAAGCTGATCGGCACTGCGATCCTGGTCGGCACTGCCGACCTGCTCAGGAATAAAATCAAGCTGCGTGAGAGTGAAACAGAAAATTGAGGACAGATAGAGTGAGTTTCCTGCAGGGTTAAACAGTTCACAGATATAGCAGAAACATAAAGCACAGGTTGAACCGAAACCCTAGAAATCACTTTACAAATAGAAAGGAAACCAAAGCACAAGGTGACACAAGATTTATCCCGTGGTTCGGTTTACCACAAAG